>BMAO01034724.1:0-16024 GCA_019973975.1 Trichonephila clavata
CACATTGCCCGGCCCGCCTGGTGTAGAAGGAAACATATCATCACCAACAAAAGCCATAACAATAATTATTTTTTTGAAGACAGACAAACACAATTAACAAGCACAAGTTCAATCTATAAGCGGAAACCTTGGAGTGATTATCTAATACCTAGATAAATCCTGATACTCAAATCTAACATTCAACCCTAATATTCCCGTCTAAGTAATCTCAGCTATCAGAATTGACAAGGAGACGAGCTCTTGCTAACCTCAAGTCAGTACTTAATTTGATTCCTTTAATGATTAATCTAATACTTTGCTATAATGCTATCAAATACGCGTAAAGCTCTTTGAAGTGATCCTTAGACGATACTTACATTTAGAGTTTGGCAATTCCTTCTCTCTCTCTCTTACGAAATCTACTCTTTATATATTCGAACTAATTAGCAAATAACTATCTCGTGTTTTTCCCGAAGAGGCTGTGAAATAGAATAAATGCTGGTCCCAAAGTAACCCAAGAGGATTAGTTTGGAAATTAACGCGGATAGACCCGTCACACCTTGCTTAACCCTGTCATACCTATACGGTCTAGATACTACCAGAGCGCTATCAAACGTATAGATTTCATGATATAATATATGAGTAAGTTCCAGTCTGACTGAAAACAACCCCTTAAAACTATTAAATAACAATTTTAATTTTCAAACTTGACTTTCCTCTAGTTTCGTATTTGAAAGATCAATTTCTAAATTCCCCTCTTCGATTTTTATTTCTTTAATTTGTGAATCCGGAATCGCTAATGACTTTTTATCGAAATTCATTGTTATTTTTGATTCTCTAATAAAATCGATACCTAAAATACAAGGCTTTTCTAGATCCGCCAATATATGAAAATTCCACTTTTTCTTAAATTCCCGAATTCTGATCTCCAATTCTACCGTTCCTACATAGTTACAATTAGCACCCTGAACCGTTACTACACTTGAATTTGATTTTTTAACTGGCTTATAAGAAAAATATGACTGATACGTTTTTTCAGAGATGAACGATTTCTCGGCCCCAGTATCCCATAATGCCTTCGTGAAAATCTCATTAACTAAAATGGGAACGTACGGAAGTTCCACAGGGGACATCCGTAAAGCAGAAACCCTTATAGGAGGTTTCTCTTCAACCTGCGATCGATCCTGATTTCGAACGCTTAAAAAGTTTAAATTTTTATGACTACCCCTATTCCAATGATTATTCGACCCTCGGTCAAAATTATCACTCGGACCCCTAATTCTAAATTGATTCCGTCCACCACGATTCTCGAACCCACGATTATTCCTACAATGCGGTTCCTGTTCTCGAACCCTTGGTTAGCATGGTTTCTCTGGGGTCTAGTCCCATGTGAACTTCTATAAGCATCTCTCCTATCATTTTGGCGTTCAACTACCCCTGTATCTCTCCAATATCTACTTGTACGACCTTCGGTAGACCTCCTACTCACATTCCAAACTCGTCTTTCACTATTATTATTACTCGAACCCTGGTTGTCTCTCCTCAAATGTCTATCTTCGTATTTATTTGTTTATCATTTGAAGTAACTGCAATTGAGAAGTTGGATTTCGAATCTCGATGTATTCCATCAACTGTGGTTCCAGACAGGTAATAATGTGATCGATTAAATTTGCTTCCGACATATTTAGTCCCAGAATTTGTGTATTTTGAGTAAGTCGTATATGGAGTCTGAGGGAGCCTGACCGTGACCCTTATACGACGAATAGAACCTGACTTCCAATTCAGTCTTACTCCTAACCACTGGGAAATTTTCCGTCAAAACCTCTTTTAATTGCGCGAAATCCGTAGCATTCCCCTTCACTAACGGCGAACCAAATACCTCGAACCAGTCCAAAGCAGGTCCTCGGAGAAGCCCTTTGAGATAAGAACATGCCCAAATTGTTAGGTACCTCGTAAAACTTAACATGTCAATACATTCCCAAAAATTCCTCCACATTCTCAACTCCTGAGAAACAAATATCAGGTAAGAGCCTAAAATTGGATCAGACTCCCATTTCGGGGTTAAGGGAAATATGTCCATTGGACAAACCCGTTGGGTGCCATTGTGGGGGTGGGGTCCTAACTGGGACCCCTCTCCTTCTGTCCAGCGTGTCTCTAGGTGTGGGGGAAACGAAGCATCACCAACAAACTCCATAATAACAATTAGATTTATTCAAGCTCTGAACAAACTCTTAAACCAATCACAAGTTTAATTATAAGAACCCTAGGAGTGATATCTAAAACGTAGATTAATCTTAATATTCAATCCTAAGTAAACCCAACTACCAGAAATGGATAGGAGAACAATCACTAATGAACCTCTGACCGAATCTGAGTCTACTATCTAAATCTTCAATCTAGTAATTTAATCTCAGAAAATACCTATTAAACGTGCGCTAAGTTTGTGAAGTAAATTCTCCAGTGTTCACACTTACTTGACGGCTTCATGGCTCCTTCTCTCTTTACATCTACAAAACCTATATATATATATAAACTTTATATAGTCGAACTAATTAACATACATCTATCTCGTGTTTTTCTTTGAAAGGCTGTGAATTAGTATAAATGCTAGCCCCAAAGTTTCCCCAAGAGGATTAGTGAAAATATCTCGCGAATCACATATTTAAGCTTTGTCACACATTTAAGCTATTTTTTTTTCAATACACACATTACAATATATTGAAATCAAATATAATCACCAGGATATCATATTTTAATTGCATATTTATGCCAATAGTTAAATGATTAAGCTGAGCAATCTTGTCGTAACAAATGGTATCAATATTTTGCAAAATTATATGTCGAATTTAAAAAATTATTTTCAGTCATGTTTAATTAAAATAGTATTTTAATGTAGAACATACATTGGAAAATAGCATATACAAAATTACAGGCATTATAAGTTTTTGTTTTATGCCTTAACAAATTTTAAATGCGTTTTTCTCAGAATTTCAGTTTTGAAGGTATAAAAGTTTTAATCCCTAAGGATGTTCTTTCTCTGTTCATCACAGAGCCGTCAATTTTTTTTGTATATACTCTCAAACTTATGTTCTGTAAAATTAAGTGTGGATTTAAAACTAGCTATATTTTTAAATAATGTTTAAGCTACTATTCAAAAAAAATTTGTGTTTTTTCCAGGTTTTTTTAGAAAAATTATTAAAAATCAACAAGGGAATAGATTTTCAAATCCATACTAACATTTCTTTGCAATAATCTAGAAACATAAATAACTTTAAAATACTAAACATTTTTAAAAATTGAACGTTTTAAAAAATAAAAAGTAACATTTTCAAAAATAATTGACAACTAGTTTTTCATGTAATTGAAAAAATAAAATTAAATCAAAACATCTGTCCCACTTGTCTATAAAAATAGATATTGCAACATTTTTCATTAGGTATATGTTATGAAACTGTTTAAATCCAAATGTGTGTGTTGAAAATTTAACTATTAGCTCAATTACTTTCATAGCTATCAAAATGTTTTTTAATTATATGTGGGCTAATTGTGTGTGGGCTTATTAGGGCATAAAAAAGGAAAATAAATACTTTTTACAACATCAACTTAATAGAAAAAAGTCAGCTCTTTAATTAATTTATTTTTAATGTATTTTGTTTCTTCACATGTTAAGCTATTTTTTTTCTATTTATTTACATAAAATTACGCAAACTTTAATAGAAAACATTTTATACATAAATGTATAAAATTCAGACTATTGCAGTGTAAATTTATAAACCTAAATTTTAAAATGAAACAATATATACCACTGAAAGTATTGAATTCCTTCAAAATCCCTCCATTTAAATCACACTGTTGGTGAACATGAACATTTTTTAAATGCCTTTTCAAACAGAAAGCGCGCGCGAGTGAAGACTAGATCACAAAATGAGCAGATTAAGTTTCTGGTATGTACATTCATTTCAGTCTCCATTTAAGAAAACAATTAGTACAAAAAAGTTGATACAGAAAATTAAAAAACAAATTAACTAATTAAAATAACAAGAAGGATAATGAAACAATTAATAAAATAAAGCAAAAAATAACAAGAAATCAAAAGTAAAAATTATCCAAAATGTAAATAAAATGCAATAAGAACTTCAGCAAAAATCATTCGACTAATACAGCAATACAAAAATAGTATAGGATAATTCAATTATTTTAGTTTCCATATTACATAACAGATGACGCTAGCATTGTATTAAAAATCTATCTGGGTTCATATAGCGTTGTCTCGATCCACTCCTCTTTTGAGTACTTCACATACTCAAAATGGCTCCGATGCGCACGTACTCAAATTTGAGAATCGCACATACTCATTTTGGATAACAAGTACATACTCAAAATGGAGGCTTCACTTACTCATTTTTGAATCAGTTACAGAATCAAACATTTGAGAATGAAAGAACAAAATGAGTATGTAATGCACTCATTTTTGAGTTTGTTGCTGTTTTAAATTTCAAAATGAGTATGTAAGGAAATCATTTTACAGTTTGTGTGTGTGTGTGTGTGTGTGTGTGTGTGTGTGTGTGTGTGTTGTGTGTGTGTGTGTGTGTGTGTGTGTGGTGTGTGTGTGTGTGTGTGTGTGTGTGTGTGTGCGCGCTGCTGTTTTAAATTTGAACATGAGTATGTAATGCAATCATTTTTGAAGTTGTTGATGTATCAAATATGAGTTTTAAAACAATAAAATGAGTATGTATAGCATTCATTTTCTATACTGTTGTATCTAATATGAATTTTCAACAGAAAAATATGTACTAACCCAAATATTAAGAGTTTTTAAAAAGTGATATCAAAGTTTGATTAGTTGTAAATTTTCACTTTCCCCTCTTACGTATTATTTTACTTTCATTTTGAGAAATTTTTACCACTTACCTTCGAAATCAAAATTCTTTTTACATTTATTATGTGTAACAAAAAGGTACTCACGTATTATCGCGAAAGTGCCAACGTTAAAGATAACTCGCCAAATTGGCAGTAACGATTTCGCATGTGTCGTAGCGCTGAATTAGCAACCATTTACTTCGTTTTATATAATGTCACCAATACGGTTGTGATAATACGCAAGTACCAAAAAAAACATTACTATTAGAGGAAAAAAATACAACTATTATTTGATTATAAACTGTATGTTTTCGAACTGATACTGCAAATATAAATCTTTAAAAATTGCAAAAATAAATTCGATGCAATAGTTAAACAAATGTGTACACAATTTGAACTAGTTCCAGAAGCAATTTGTTTTTTCATTATAAGTTATATTTATGTTTCTAGAAGTATTGTGGACAAGTTCTACCGTAAAGCTTGTCGTGTCCCAGTCCCATCTTGGACTGAGTTCACATCGCCCGACTCGCCTCTAAGTGTAGGAGGAAACATATCATCACCAACAAAAGCCATAACAACAATTATTTATTTAAGACAGACAAAACACAAATAACAAGCACAAGTTCAATTTATAAGTGGAAACTTCGGAGTGATTGCTTAATACCTAGATTAATCCTAATAGTCAAATCCGATACTCAAATCTAACATTCAAATTTAATATTTCCGTCTAAGTAATCTCAGCTATCAGAATTGACAAGGAGAGGAACTCTTGTTAACTTCAGGTCGGTACTAAATCTAATTCCTTTGATTCCTTTAATGATTAAGCAGGTACTTTACTATAATACTATCAAATGCGCGCTAAGCTCGTTGAAGTGATCCGTCGACGATACTTACATGTAGTTTGGCAATTCCTTCTCTCTCTAACATTTACGAAATCTAGACTTTATATAGTCGAACTAATTAGCACATAACTATCTCGTGTTTTCCCGAAGAGGTTGTGAAATAGAATAAATGCTGGCCCCAAAGTTACCCAAGAGGATTAATGTGAAATTCACGCGGATCACAAGCTTACTATGGGGGCGCTACAGTCAATAATACCCCGTTTCTTCTTCCGGTTAATGCAAAATCTCCATTGCTTTGAGCTAAAAAATTAACAAGGTATTTTAGAAAAGATACTGAAATAAATACTATAAAATCCTGAATCTGAAATCTACAGATCACCTTCTATCCATATAGTACAAAAAAGTTTCATAAACTTGCATTAAAAGTTTCAAAAACTCAGTTGAATTTCGATGTTTTCCCATAGATTAACATTACACCGGAAGTAAGTGAGGGTTCCACTCAATGTTGTTGTTTACAAAGTAGAACTTCTCCATATTGTTTCCTTAAAATCTTATACAAGCAGAAAATTAACTTTGATTTAAAAAAGTTCAGCTCTTCAAAAATAAGTTATTAGAAATATCTAGGAAACATTATGATAAATAACAGATTTTTCTTCGAAAAAATTTCAAAACAATGCAAGAAAGAAATAGTTTTCTTACATACTATGTAACCTGAAGAAAAGAACCTTTTGACTAAAAATAAAACTCATTAGGCCCAGGTGTGTAAATACTCTTTTTATCAATTGTTTTGTTTAAATAGAAACACATCCATCCAGATGAAAATAAAGAAAATGCATTGCTATATTATAAATTAAGCTCGTTTTTTGTTAAATCAACTGATTTTACTCTCTCCTATCACCAAAGAAAAAACAAATATTATAATTTTTAAGTCAATGTTTTTTTAATTAAAATACTTAAAAGTTTCAGTCCTTAGAGAATGTAAAAACAACTAAAACAGTAGATTTCTACATTAACAAAACATTTAAAATGCACAAGTTTTTATCCAACTGGAAAGAGATTTTAGCGAAGTTTTCAGCACCCATTTAGAAGAAAGAATAACACCCTAAGGACCAACAGAATCATAATCTAGCCATTTTACTTAGTGTACAGCATTTTATTTTCAATGCCTTTTTTTTTCTATTATTCACTGTTAACAAGAAAAATAAAACAAACCAAAATCATACTGTTGAAATATTTATTCTGGAAATTGTACACGTACATATATACATTAAAAAAATAAACAAGAATATAAGTGAGATTTTTGAAACATGTTTCCTTCTCTGTAAGTTATTTTTTATGGAATTTTTTATGAACATTATCTTTTCCATATTACAGTCAACTCCATCCATATTTGTACAGAACAGATTATGTTTTAGTGTAATATACACTCAAGAGCCAAAACATTATAACCACCTGTCAATAACGAGTTGGCCCACCTTTGGCGCGCAACACAGCTTCAACCCGCCTTGGTATGGATGCCACAAGTCCTTGGTAGATGGCCGGAGACAGATTGTACCAGATGTTTAAGCAACAGTCACGCAAATCCGAGATATTGCGAATTGGTGGTCTTTGAACTCTGACCTGCCGTCCCATGACATCTCAAATGTGTTCTATCGGATTGAGATCCGGTGAATTAGGCGGCCAGGACATAAACTGGAATTCAGCATCATGTTCCTGGAACCACTCCAACACAATTTTAGCCTTGTGACACGGGGCGTTCTCCTGTTGGAACACTCCATTTCCAGCTGGAAAAACAGAGGCAATGTAAGGGTGCAACTAGTCCGCATTGATCAGATACTCTGTAGAATTCATGGTCTGCTCTACCACAACCACGGGTCCTAGAGATGCCCAAGAGAACGTCCCCCAAAGCATAATACCACTACCACTGGCCTGTGTATCACCTACTGTACATTGAGAGAGCAACTGTTTGCCTGGAAGACGGCGTATCCTGACACGGCCATTGGCGTGATGAATGACAAACCGTGATTCATCTGACCAGGCAACTCTCTCCCACTGATCCATGGACCAGTCGTGATTTTCCGGGGCCCAGGGCAGGCGCAGTTGGTGACGACGCTTGGTCAGAAAAGGCTGTCGTTTGTGGGACGTTTGCTGCATAGCCCCATATCCAACAGTGTCCGCTTAACAGTGTGCTCCGATACTATTCTACTTGGCCCTGCATAGTATTGAGCTGTCAGCTGAGCCACTGTCTGGCTCCGGTTTTGCTTCACCATGCGAGACAGTCTCCAACGACCTTTTTCTTTGATAGCGTGTGGACGTCCAACACTATGTCTGTCTACTGCTGATTTCAACCGTCATTTATCCACTTTGCATAAGTACTAACAACTGTAGATTGCGAACAACCCACGAGTCGTGCAGTTTCGGAAATACATGTTTCGAGCCATTACAATCTGCCCTCTATCAAAGTCGCTTAGATCCGCAGCCTTTCCCATCACACACAGAAGTAAGTGTGAAAGAATGATTCTTCAGACTCTCCAGCAGCAGTTAAATACCACTTCTATTTGATCACGTTCCTTCCATGTAATCCAGGTGAGTTCATTGCAAAATGTAGGGGTGGTCATAATGTTTTGGCTCTTGAGTGTACATTGAATTATCATTTTAAATATAGGAAGTTCTAGTGTGTAAAAGTACATAAACAGCTTTTTTTATTCAATCTTGTCTTTGAGTTATTAAATGGGAGTGAAAATGCCTTTCAAACAGTATTGTTTCAAATAAATTACATGTTAAGATATGTGAGTCATCTAAATTATTTATTGAAGAATTTATAGACAGCTGGTTCTGAGAGGAATTTTGAAAGTTTTTTCATTAGAGTAAAATTTTTACAAATGTTGTTCATAATTATATAGTTTTCTAAATGACTATCTACAAAATTTAGCATAACACATGATTGATTTGTATCCATAAAATATAAAAAAAAGAGAAAAATTCAGAACTATGTGTAAAATTTAAAATAAATTATGAGTGGAAATATATTAAAAATCACGATTTGTGCTAACAAGCAGAAATGAAATTAGTGCAAATTAAAAATAAAACATTCATAATTTAGAAAAAGTAAAAGGTTTAAAAAATACAATTTTATAAATATTACACATGAAGGCGTGTCTTTCTGAATTTCACACTTATAAAAACAACATTTCAAAAAATACCACACATTGGAACAATATATATATAGGGAACAAATTTGCTATCAGTACACTACACAACAAACATCTTTTAGACGTGGTTTTGAAAAAATCGCTGCAAATAAAATTTTAGCTCCAATAGTTTTCAATCAACGATGACGGTCTCCGACTAAGAACTCAACGTGAAAATAATTTAAAGGAATGGCTTATTCCTAGCAAAAACAGAATTGCATTAAGAAGCAAAAACATAAGTACGTTTTTTATAGAGAACCAATTAGAAAAATATGAGTGCCAGGATTTAAAGAAATAGAACACAAGGTATTTAGAAATGCAAGAAAAGAAGCAGGAAAAATAACGAATTGAAACTGGAAAAATAATTGTTGTAAATTATGGACCGGTTGTCTGAGTGGGTGGAGCGTGGTTGATAACCCGCTCAGAACCCACGTGGTCTATCTCGACAAAAACCATATGTAACGGATTCTGTCTCAGTGGAATCTTGAACTTGGCTTCAGCATAACTAGACATGCTGTTGTTTACTCGTATATTTTAAATCGGACTCTTTTTCTTGGCTTCGGCGTTCTAGATTGCTATTGTTTACTAGGATTTTTATCTTGAATATTAGAATTCTCTTTAGTTTTAGTCTAATTAATGTAATGGTTTAATTTGTTAAAGATTGTTAAGTTTATTGTTGAAAGTTATTGTTATCAATAAATCCAAGAAAAGACAAATTCTAGGACTCCAGAATATTATTATTATTTTTACAACAACGCATACAACTCAACACAGTATATTCACACATTGGAGCCAGAAAAACCCGGGAAATATCTTGGCTATTTTAATTGTGTGTGCGTGTTTTGTGCTAAACAGTTTGGATTATTATTGGATTACCGTCTTCGCGGACTTTTAAAGGTACTGTCATTTTTGTTTTATTAAAAATGGAAGCTATTGATAAAAGTTAGAGCAAAAAAGAAAAGTTGTTCGTTCTGCCTTCTACAAAGTTTGTGAATAAAGAGAAATCGTTCTTGGAAAATTTCGATAGCCAGAACGAAACTAACCAAAAACAACTTTTTGAATATTTACTTAATTTAGATGCTAAGCAAATAGAGCTTCAAACCCTTAATAAAGAAGTAGAAGATTTACTCTCGGATGAAGAAATTGTTTGAAGCAGAAATAGAAGGTTCTCTTGAATATGAAGAGAATATAAATGAAGTTAAATATATAAAATTAAAACTAAAATAAAAATTAAAAGCATCTAAGCCAACCAGCTGTAAATTCTAAAGGTGCAAATGAGTCCAATGTAAGAACTAATAATTCTGCATTGTCTCTTAATTTGCCAAAACTTCGAATTCCTAATTTTAGTGGCGATTCAGCACTTATCTTGAATTTATCAATAGCTTCACAAATGCAATTGATGCTAATGAATCATTAAGCAATGTTGATAAATTTATTTATTTAAAATCCTTTTTATCTGGTGAAGCTTCTAAAATTGTTTCCGGTTTGCCCTTACCGAGGATAATTATAAATCATGTTTAAATCTTTTGAAAGACACAGATATGGTAGACAGGACCATTAAATTAGTTGTTTCATGAATAAGCTTTTAGAGATTGAACCAGTTAAATCCTCCGTTAATCTAAAAGGGTTAAGAAAATTGCATGATGAAAGCTAAATAAACATAAGAAATTTAGACTCCATAGGAGTCGCATCGGAAAATTACGGGCATTTGTTAATTCCAATAATGCTTAAACAACTTCCGCATGATTTAGTTGTCGAGTCTCATCGTCAAGAAGATTCTAAAAATATTGGGAATGTTAAGGAATTAATGAAATTCTTTAAATTTGAAATTGAATCTCGCGAATCTGCAAACATAGCACTAGGGCATTCACAGAAAATTCTAGATATCCTTCGAGAAAGTTATCGTATCAACAACAACCTAAATTCAAAAATAATTTTACTTCATCTTCCGCTTTAACTACTGTTGTTAAAAATGTTTGCATGTTTTGTAATTCTGATACACACACTTCAATCGGATGCCAAATATTTTCTAATGAAGGAAAACCTTATAAGTTAAAGAAAGAGGGTGATGTTATCGGTGCATGACCTATAAACATTTAATTTCACAATGCAAGGTAAAAATTACACCATGTGAAACTTGCCAGAGTTGAAAGCACAATTCCCTGTTTTGCTTTAAAACTAAAAAAATTAAAACTCCACTTCGAAATAATAAAACAGATATTCCCGAAGTAGATAATGCAAAGAAACCTGAAACGGAAACTCGGGTGAAGGATATAGTAATGTCTTCTGTTTTGAATCCTCAAAATCCGCCTGAAAATTATGCGACAAACAGCTGAAGTTCAAGTAATTAATGGTTGCAATAAAGTTAGAGCTAGGCTTTTATTTGATTCTGGATCGCAAAAATCTTTTATACGTAATCATTTAAAAAATGTATTAAATTTGAAACCAATAAGACAAGACCTTCTAAATCGAAAGCCTCTCGAGAAAACATTCGAGGTTGTAAATTAACTTTAAGGAGTAGATTTCCTCCCTTTCAATCCATAAACATCGAGACTAGTGACAGACGAAATAACGAGGGCTGAGATTTATTCGGATTGGACCCCGAAACTGTTACGTAACTTGATTCCATCTGGCTGTCAAATGGCAGATTCTTTTCAGAAAAGTCCCATAAAGATTTTACTTGGCGCGAATTTCTTGGTTAATGCTATAACAGAAGACCCTACAAAAATAAACAAGAATTTGTTTCGGCTCCCCACCCTTTTTGGAGAAACATTAATTGGTCAACTTGCTGACCCTCGGAAAGTGAAACATGCAGCTGTTTACAACATTTCTTGCAATGACTTAAAAAATGACTTGAGGGGGAGAGATACTTTCTTGATGGGGGATGAATTGACGAGGAGTTATGCGACAGGGAATAGTTTAACATAGTACTTTTACACCTTCAAAAAATCGGTTTTTCAAAAATATTTTTAAAAATTAATACAGACTATTAGGAGCATTTTAAAACAAACCGCATCAAAATCGGACCAAAATTACGGCAATAGCAATTAAAAACATCAAACGTCACCAGCAGATTGTCCATTTAAACCGAATGTAAACTAACCGTATTCGTAAGTTTCGGTTTTCAAACGGATGGCGTTATTGAAATTATTTTCTCCCCAGTTGTTTCTAATTCTTAATTTTATCTATTTTTAATTAGAGAAGGAAGCTTGCAACTCAACACAACCTAGTTCGAACAAATGTTTGTTCACATTGTATTTCTCATACTGTTTACTTCTGCTTTAGAGTTCTATCTCGCAATTCTTAGAAAAGTTTTTAAAATTTTTGTTCATTTTAGTTTTTTTGCCTCATATTAATTTGCAAAAAAATGTCTAGCAAAGCACAACGTAGAGGCAGTGACTATCGCCGTAAGAGAAAACGTTTTCATAATAACCAGTACACTCGCAAAGTATCAGATAAGCTTGATGTTGATTGCATATGTGCTTCAGCTAAGAAACTGTGCAAAGAAAGTGATCTTGATAAGAAGTAAGAAATTACAATCAATCTAATGGATATAGATTGATAAACATTGATATTTTATTATCTGAACTATCCCAATATGTAACATGTCCTAACTGCAATACTAAAGCAGTTCTAAAAGAAAAGATTTTGTATGGATTGGTATCTGAATTTTATGTTGAATGCTACTCATGCAGTACACTGTCCACTTTCAAAAGTTCACCAGTTATTGCTTCAGGTAAGGACTATGAAGTAAATACACGAATAACCTATGCTATGCGCACAGTAGGGCAAGGTTTTGTGGTATAAAACATTTTTGCACAGCAATGGATTTGCCACCACCAGTGTCACAAAAGGCATATGAAAAGATCCTGCGGAAAATTAATTTGGCCAGTTGTGAAGTAGCAGACGACTCCATGAAGAATGCTGCGAAAGAAGAAATATTAGCTTCTGGAGCAACGAAATCTGCGTCAGTGGTGATGGTACGTGGAAAACACGCGGACACACTTCACGTATTGGTGTGTGTAGTGTCATTGGAGACATTACTGGAAAGTGCTTGATTTTGCCATTCTTTCTTCATATTGTAAAGGTTGTGAAAAATGGCGAGGTCCAAAATCTGGACATTCATATGAGGAGGGGAAACTAAAACATCAACCACACTGTGTAAAGAACCATATTGGTTTTCCAGTAAAATGGAAGTAGACGGGATGAAACAGATCTTTCAACGATCAGTTCCACAACGAAATGCCAAATATATCAAGTATATCGGTGATGGGGATACAAAAACCTTCCCAGTGCTTCAAAGGACAGTACCATATACTGTCGAAAAAGTTGAATGTGTGGGTCACGTACAAAAGCGTATGGGTGCTAGGCTGCGAAAATTAAAAACAATGAGTCGTGGCCAAAAATTATCAGATGGTAAGAGTATCAGCGGTAAAAATCGACTGACTGATAAGTTAATTGACACAATTACCACCTATTATGGCAATGCTATTAGACAGAATCGCAGCTCTGCTGAAGATATGCGTCAGGCCATATGGGCAATTTATTGTCATTATAGGTCCACTGATGATGAACCTATGCATCACTTCTGCCCAGTCGGTGATACTTCGTGGTGCAAATATCAAAAGGCAGTTGCTACAAACAGTGTTTCTTTATTTAAGCATAAAATACTGTGCCAATTGCCATAATGGATAAAATAAAGCCTATAATAGCAGAACTATCTGCACCAAAATTGCTCAAAAAATGTCTGGGAGGTAAAATGCTAATGAGTCATTCAACTCGACTATTTGGAAGTATTGCCCCAAAACTTCTGGATCGTCTAAAAATATTGTTGACATAGCTGTAAATGAGGCAATAGTAATGTTTAACGAGGGAATGACAGGGCGTATAAAGATAATGAAAGCTCTTGGCTTTAATATAGGGCATTTTGCTGTTACTTCTGCCTTTCGGGCCAATTATGCACGCATAAGAAATGCAGAAATTAAATCAAAATCATATACGTTAGAGGCCCGTAGGGCTAGCAGAATGAGAAGAAAAGCCACAAATGAGCATTTTGCAGAACTAGAAGGTCCTACATATGAAGCAGGATCATTTTAGGTATTATGTATAAAGTTTTATTCGAATTATTGAAAAGTCAATCTTTAAACTTGATTTCCTCAGTTTCAGTTTTTTACACTTTCCCGCAAGATTGTAAAAAAAGTTTTTACTCTAGAGCTACAAAAATTGGCATGCATATTCTAGTCATAGATTTTTATTCTGTATGCCACTATTATGGAAAATGGATCAATACATTTTTATTTGCAACGGTATAAAAATTGAAATTTTAAAAAAAAATTATTTTTTACACATTTTTTAATTTTAAAAAATATTAAAATATAAGATATCCTTCAATTCAGTGGTATACAGAATGAAGGTTACATTTAGCTACAGTTTAATGCAATAATTGAGATTCTAAAGTGTATAATTTAAAAATTATCTTGCGGGAACATGAGGTAAGTAATTTTTTTTAAATTTGGTATACATATTTATCATCTCTTTAAAAATATTGTATTTATTTAAGAACAAAATTTGTCTAGTTTTCTTAAAGTTTATACATTGTTATAGAGATAATATAAAAAATTCAGATCAAAATAAGCAAAATTTGTTAACTTATGATGAATCGTAACATGTATATGGTAATTTTTTTTCTCGCAAGGTACTATGCCCCCCTTAAACGATTTTGGGAAGGAAATAAAGAGAGAAAATGGGTGTTTGAGGTGCCGTTGCAATTGAAGATTAACGGTGTAAAAGAAAATTTAGGTAGTAACTTTGAGGTTGCAGAAAAACGATTCATTTCTTTAGGAAAAAGGTTTAATACGAATGAGTTATTATTTGAAAGGTATAATTTGGTTATGAAAAAACATGTAAAGCAAGGGGTTATAGAAAAGTGTAAAGAAATTAAACATTTGCAAAATTTAAAGATTCCGCGATATTACTATTCCCCACAAGTTTAATTAATATAAATGATTCACAGTTACAGGTATTTTCGGATGCTTAACCTAAATCTTTTGGAGCTGTAGCCTACTTAAGATATAAAATTTCTGATAACAATTTTAATACTAGATTCGTTATTTCTAAATCTAGAGTAGCCCCTATTAAAAAGATAACTCTTATTGGCTAGAATTAATGGGTGCTTAATCGCTGCTAGATTAGTGAAACATCTTAAGAGAATTTTCAAGGATATTAATAGAATAATACTGTGGAGTGACTCGACGATTGTGCTATATTGGATTAAGGGCTCTGCATCCAAATTTAAACCTTTCGTTTCCAATAGAATCTGGGAAATTCAAGAAAACACAGGCCCTGTATCTTGGAGGCATTGCAGTGGTAAACAAAACCCGGCTGACGTATTGACTAGAGGCATAACTAGCAGATAGTTTATAAACCACGAAAAATGGTGGCACGGTCCTGAATGGTTAAAAGATTCTGAAAATCTTTGGCCTAAATTAGACGGATTTGAATCAATAGATTCTGAAACTGTTGAGTTGAAATCCACAGTCTTATTGTCAACTTAACAATTACTCCGATAAAATTATCGATCCAGAAATATAGTCGTTTGCTTAAACTGCTAAGAGTTACGGCTTATATTTTTCGTTTTGTGAACGCACTTAGAAGGAAAGACTTCGAAAGGGTCCTCTTGCATCGAAGAACTCTCCAATGCAGAAATATTTTGGGTGAAAGTAACTCAAAATGATTTTTACTCCAGTGAAATTACTTGCTTGAAAAGTGATAAACCTTTACAAAAAGATTCCAAGTTATAGTGTTTGAACCCCTTCCTTGGTGACAACGGTGTCCTGCGAGTCACAGGAAGACTAGGGAAAATTACTTATTTATCAGCGAATGAGAAACATCCTGTTATTCTCCCTTCCAAGTCTAGGTTAACTGAATCGTTAATTTGGGAGTCACATAAAAGAGTATTTCATTCAGGTGTATCTCACACATTGGTGCAGGTGAGAGAGAAATACTGGATTTTGAAAGCTGGTCAGACTATAAAGTCTCTCCTAAAAAAGTGCATTATTTGTAAAAGATTTGACTCTATTCCAGGAAATCAAGTTAGCTCCTCTTTCAGGTGTCCGCGTACAGAATCACCTCCCTTTTCAGTTGTAGGGATTG
>BMAO01034725.1:0-25550 GCA_019973975.1 Trichonephila clavata
CTGACATTTCTACATGCATATAGTAGCATTTGTCTCCATTTCACATGGATGTGCTTTTCGTTATTTCAACAATTCGGAAAGAAGATACAATATTTCTTTTCAAAAAGAGCATATTGATGGGAAATATATTATATATATATATTACCCTTGATTTTTTTAAAGACACTGATAAAGAGTAGTAAAAAAACGTTTTCAAATATACGCACGCACACACACACACACACACACACACATATATATATATAATATATATTTTTATATATATATATAATATATATATATATATATATATATATAGAAAGGAGAAGAGCAGCAAAACTCACTCATCACGATATCTCAGGAACTATTTAAAATCTAGACATGAGAAATTTAGTAGACGTATTCTTTTCATAGAGCAGATATCCGCTAAGTACATATTTTATGAAAATCGAACCTCAAGCGGTATTTCAGGGGCTTAAGGGACATTACAGATAATTATTTCATTTTTCAAACTATTAGACATACAGTCTTGAAATTTGGTAAGCAGATTCCTTTCATAGAGTCTATCTGCTACAAAATAAGTTTCGCGAACATTGGCTTTCAAGGGGTTTTATGGGATATTTTGGTGATATAAAAATTTATTTCCATTTTTAAACTACTCGACGTACAATCTTCATATCTGGTGCGCAGATTCCTTACATATGGGATGATTCGCATACAAAATGGGTTTTACCAATACAGATGATCAAGTGGTGTTTCGGTCGTCAAATGGCGTTATAGGTAATTTTTTTCCGTTTTTAAACTACTGGACGTACGATCTTGAAATTTAGTAAGCCGATTCTTTTCATGGGTTTGAGATCCACTATAAAATTGGTTTGTGGAAAATCAATCTTTAATTGGCAATTCAGGTGCTTTAGAAGTGTTACAGATATTTTTTTTTTCATTTTTTAAACAATTAGACGTACAGTCTTGGAATTTGCTAAGTAGAATCTTTTCATTGAGTACAGATTCGCTACAAAAAAGTTCGCTAAAATTGACTCCCAAGGGACGTTACGTAGGATTAAAGGGTGCTAAAAATATTTTTTCCATTTTTAAACTAAATGAATTACAGAACTGAAATTTGGTACGCAGATTACTTTCATAAAGTAGAGATTTGCTACCAAATGATTTTTACGAATATATACCACCAAATGGGCGTTTCAGGGAGCGTTATAGGTCATTATTTAAATTTTTTAACTTTTAGATATGCAGTCTTAAAACTTGGTAAGCAGATTCCTTTTATGGATTAAATTGAATCCCAAGTGGCATTGCGGAGGATCAAGGGGGTGTTACAGATATTTCGATTCTTATACTATTAGACGTACAGTCTTGAAATTTGGTAAGAAGTTTACTTTTATGGGTAGATATCCGTTTCAAAATTATTTTTACAAAATTGTCCCTCAAATGGCCTTCCAGGGGTTTAAGTGGCGTTACGGAAAATTATTTCCATTTTAAACAAACATACAATCTAGAAAGTTGGTAAGCAGATGCCTTTCATAGAATGATATTGCAGCTACAAAATAGGTTTCGTGAAAATTGATCCCAAGGGTCTTTGCGAGGGATTAATATGTGTAATAGGTAAATATTTAAGTTTTTAAACTATTAGACGTACCTGCTTGAAAATTGGTAGTCATGTTCCTATCATGGTGTAGAGTTCATCTAACAAAGAGTTTTTTGAAAGCGATCCCTAAGGGTGGTTGCGAAGGATCCAGGTGTTTATAGAAAAGATTCCTGTTTTCAAATTGTAAGATCCACATACTTGAAATTTGTTAAATTTTTTTTTGTTGAATAGAGTTCCACTAAGAATGAATTTTACGGAAATCGACTCCTAGGAAGTAGCTGGGATTTACTGGGACGTATTGACAAAAAAAAATCCCGTTTTCGGACTATAATAATGAAATTTGGTTTGCCTGGTTTTTTAGTTGAGTTGATATCTGCTGAGAACGGTTCTTTTAGAAATAAACTGTGTACGGGTTACGAGGCGTATTGATAATAAAAAGATTCCGTTTTCGCCCTATTAGATTTAGACTTGAAATTTGTCACGCATATTAATTTTATGGAGTAGAGACCCACTGAAAAGTGGTGTTGCGGAAATCCACTTGAAAATTGGGATACAAGAGTGCAAAAAATCATTCGATTTTAATGTCAGAGATTATTAGAAATTATTCGTTAGAAATTCTGTTAATTTTTATATCAAAAGGCGAGAGTTTAGATGGAAGTATATTTTTCAATACAAAAGAATTCTTAATGCTAGGACTTAGAAATCAATATTGGCATATATATAATCAGTATATATATTCATACATCAGGAAAGACCCAGCGAAGTGATGGGTAACGGCTAACTTTGGCGCGCAACACAGCTTCAACCCGCCTTGACATGGATGCCACAAGTCCTTTGTAGATGGCCGGAGACAGATTGTAACAGATGCTTAAGAAACGGTTACTCAAATCCAAGCTATTGCAAATTGGTAGTTTTTAAACTCTGAGCTGCCGTCCTATGGCATCTCAAATGCGTTCTATCGGTTTGCGATCTGGTGAGTTAAGCGGCCAGGATATTAACTGGAATTCAGCATCATGATCCTGGAACCACTGCAACAAAATTTTAGCCTTGTGACATGGAGCATTGTCCTGTTGAATCATTCCATTTCCAGCTGGAAAAATTGAGGCCATGTAAGGGTGCAGCTGGTCCGCAATGATGTTCAGATACCCTGTAGCATTCATGATCTGCTCTACCACAACCACGGGACCCAGAGAAGTCCAAGAGAACGTCCCCCAAAGCATAATACCGCCACCACCAGCCTGTGTATGACTTACTGTACATTGAGGTTAGCAACTGTTTGCCTGAAATATGACGTATCCTGACACGGCCGTTGGCGTGATGAATGACAATATCGTAATTCATCTGACCAGGCAACTGTCTCCCACTGATCCATGGACCATTCGCGATGTTCCCGGTTCCAGCACAGACGCAATTCACGATGACGCTAGGTCAGCAAAGGCACACGAGAGGGACATTTTCTGCTTAGCCCCTTATCCAACAGTGTCCGCTGAACAGTGTGCTAAGATACTATTCTACTTGGCCCTGCATTGTATTAGGCTGTCAGCTGAGCCAGTACCTGGCTCCGCTTTTGCTTCACCATGCGAGACAGTCGCAGACAACATTTTTCTTTGATTGCGTCTGGACGTCCAACACCATGTCGTGTGCTGCTGGTTTCACCGTCATTCGTCCACTTTGCATAAGTACTAACAACTGTAGATGGCGAACAACCCACGATTCGTGCAGTTTTGGAAATACTTATTCCGAGCCTTCGAGCCATTACAATCTGCCCTCTATCAAAGTCGCTTAGATCCTTAACCATTCCCATCACACACAGAAGTAAGTGAAAGAATGATTCTTCAGACTCTCCAGCAGCAGTTAAATACCACTTTTATCTGATCACATGCCTTCCACGTCATCTAGGCGAGTTCATTGAAAAATTCAGGGATGGTTATAATGTTTTGGCTCTTGGGAATATATCCAATAGTTAAGCATAATTGATAATTATGTGAATAAAGAAGGAACAGTAAATCAGAATGGCAGGAAACGGGATATGCGAGTGTAAAATGGTTATAAGATAGGGAAGCAAATCAAAAGAATGGTTATAATTAATTTTATTATCCAAAGTAGCAGTTTGAAAGAAAACTGCGCATAGCAAGGATTCACATTTTAAAGAAAAAATGAAAAGAAACATTAAATAAAATACTGATGCTGCATTTTAATAAAGCGGGTGGTCACTTATGACAGCCAGACACGCTGCACAGCGATTTACCATACTTGCTATGAGATGATGATTGAGTTGTGGACTCAAACGGTTCCAAGCTACTTGGAGATCTCTCTTCAGTTCTGTAACGGAGCTTGGTGGGAGCGAAAGGGCTGCAATTTGTCTCCCGAGAATGCTCCCATACATGCTCGATCGGATTTAAATCAGGGGAGTTCGCAGGCCACGAGATTCGCTGGATGTTTTCCGTTACAAGGAAGTCATCTATCAGTACTGCTCGGTGACATGCGAATTATCATCCATGAATATGAAGTCAGGAAAGTCAGCACCTCGAAACAAGCGAACATTAGGCTCAAGAATTTCGTCTCTGTATCTTTGAGCAATCACAGATCCCATGTCAAAGAAATGGAGGTCTTTGCGGCTGTCCATCATGATGCCTGCCCATACCATTACTCCCCTTGATCGAAAATTATGTCTTTCCGTTATGTTTCTTGGTTCAAAACGTGTTCCAACTACTCAGACTAAACAGGGACTCGTCACTGAACATCACATTGGCCCACTCTCCCACACTCCAATGTTGATGTTTCAAACTCCAGTTCAAACAAGCGCGTTTATGCACTGACGGGAGGGGAATGCAATCTGCTGGTCTTCTAGCATACAGGCCAGCATGATTGAGACTCCTTAAACCAGATTGACTCGAAATTCGTATTCATGTGTAAACTGTGAGCGCCGAACCCAGTGCTCTGGCAGTACTGCCCCTCTGACACATAACGTACTTATTACAAGATATTGGTCTTGGCGAGAGGTTGTGACTCTTGGTCGACCTGATACTGGTTGTCGGGTAACATCTCCCGTTCTTTGAAACCTCTGCCACAGTCTTGGGATCACAGACTGGTCCACATTCAGAATTCAAGACACTTCGGTTTGTGATCGTGAGGATTCCAGCATTCCAACGATTATTCCATTCGTAAACATGTCCAATTGGCGTCTTTTAGCCGTCATTCACCTTGTTTGATGGTTAATAACGCTCCTTCGCACAGCAGTTGCACAAAAGTTGTCTGAACTGCCTATAATGCGTGAATCGGTTTCTGCGCGTTCCGACATGCTCCGGTGTTCGCGCAGGACGTAGTCGACTGAAAAGTTTTGCATGAACCCAATGTTTCTTCTTTACCGAATTAATATCCGCAAGAAATTTGAAATAATTTTACTAATATTTACTCTATGTTTTTCGCAATTTACGATTTATGCCTAACTTTTGAACACCAGTGTATATATATATAAGAAAGAAGTTGTGTGCGTGTTTCAGCTATTTCGCCCAAACTCAGCAACCCATAAGTATGAAACTTAGCACTTAGAAACTATAGGTCAGATTGCAATTAATTTCCAAGAAATGTATTCAAAAATCACTTTAGAATTTTTTATCAATTTTATAGTTATCTGAAGTTATGATGTCCTATCCCGCACACCGTGCGAAAATTAATGTTTTGAGCAGTTTTTCGGAAGATTGTTGAATGGTTTATTATAAAAATATTTATTTATTGTTCTGTTTGTTCGTTTTTTATGTTTTGTGCAGCGGAATTAGAATTGTTTTTCGAATAGATTATCATATAAAACGTTTTTTTCAGAATTTTCTTTTTTGGTATGGCAACACGGAATTGTTTACACTGCATTGTGACATCGAACAGTTTTTCTTAATGAAGTATATTCTTTTCTTTTCTAAAATTATAAACATAGAGGATGTTACTTTGTTTAATTCACTTTCATTTATACTAATATTTTAAGTTAAGTTTTCGATGTAGTATGCGCCCAATCACCAGTCTCTCGCCAATGTGGTGTACGATACCAAAGCTTGCTCTATGTTTTGTGCATCAAAAAGCCTCTCTTTAAACCTTTAAACTGTATCTGAGAAATTTGTGACTCCCCCATGTTGTTTATTAACTCTTTACTGGTTGACACACACACACACTTCAGAGCTTATTGCTCAATCAGTTTGTACATATTTTTGGACTTATCAGTTGCAAGGAATTCGGGTTGGTGGGTCTTGTTAACCTGAACGTTGGTGGCACTATAAATCTAAGGTTGTACTTGGGCTGCAGTCCATCGTATGCTGATATCAAGATACAGAAGGCTGTCGCCTTAATAATAAGTAAATCATTGAACTAAGTCACTGCCTGTGAATAGCATTACATTTCAGCAGTACTTCTTGCTTACTTCCAACTGCATAGCATGACCGTTTGGTCAAAAAAAAAGAACTCTTCCTACGAAATGTCCTTTCATTGAAAAAAAAAGGTTATTGCTCTTTCTGAAACTTATGTATTAGCGTCACCGCAACCAAATTGGCGTCACGTAAATCGCGCCATTTTCCACCAAAATATGACACTGTTGTTTTTTTCACACATATAAAACGCGTAAGCATCTGTTGTTTTGATATAGTACTATTAGTACTATTCGCATGGCCAAAATGTTGCTGTGGTGACACTAACACGTAAGTAACATTTTCCTTAATCGGTAAATTCCATGTTTCAACTTTGTAGCAAAAAAATAGAAAAATATAACTGAAGAAAATGACACGTAATTCAGACTAATTGAGAATAACAGATTGACAATATTGCGATTTAATTTAGAATTCCTATTTACGCCTAACACTTTTTGACATGCTTTTTGTGGTTTGAGTTTTTTTTTTTTGGTAATTTCATTAGAAGCAGACTTTATTTTACCTATTTAAAGTAATTTTTTGGTTTGAATTAATATTATAAGTTTAAACTACATGTAAGGCTACTTCATATTTATTTATTTAATTTATTTTTCAATTTTAAATATTTAAGATTTTTTGTTATGTTTTTTATTGGTTGGTGGTGGTGTTCAAAATTCTTTAAGGCAATTATGGCAGCAAAGCTTAACTTTCCTTTTAAAAATCTGATCTTCATGTAGTTTTTTGCTGATTGGTATATATACATATGCATTATATACTTTTTTTACACATAAATACATTGCTTTAACATTTTCTACCGTTGAAAATAAAGATTATTACTAATATTTCATCGGCAAATTCATATGTTTTCTTCATTGTAGAAAAATATTGCTTAAATTATAACAGCAAGTAAATGATACAAAATTAAAACGAATTGCTATTGACAGATTCGTAATATTTTGTACCATGTTTTTTGCATGTCCATGTTTTTTTGCCTTATGATCTCTATGAAAGATAAGAACTCATCTTTGTTTTAAAGGGGGGGAAACGATTTTTTTAAAAAAAATCTATTTACTGAAACTATGATGAAATGGTGCTTGAAACAATATTCTCGTATTTTCTTTTAGATTCCTTTAAATTCAATATTGACTAGATTTTTCGTCACGACTTAACTTTGCTTCTATCAAACTTGCAGTGTCTAAATCTGCATAATTTGTAATCAAAAAGTGTTTGCTGAAAAAAGATGCACCTAGAAAAGATTTTCTCATATTTCCCTTTGAATTTCTTTAAAATTCAGCGTTGCTGCGATTTTACATATAATGGTTTGAAATTGCTCCTAATAATCTGTTATGTTGTTTTAGGGAGATCATAAACATATTTTTTATGTCATTACTAGCAGCGTAGTCCGATGTTGCCCGAGCTTTTTCGACTGTATAACTTTTGCCCATTTAAATTTCCCTTGCCCCACTTGGAGTCAGCATTTCTTGTTGAGTGTGGGACTTCTACGATAATGTCATTCAAACCCTGTTTTCTGAAATGACTCCCACCTCTTGTTTTCCCTCCGCTTAGCCCAAAGTTGCACGATGCTTCCCCGAATTATATAACTCTATCCTTATGGAAATTCCCCCTTATCCTCCCAACTCCAGCACTTCTAGGAGGATATATGTGCGATGTGAGAGATTTCTATATTTCAATCATTAAATTTTCTACTACTAAATTCCTTCCACTACTTTGCATTGCCAGACACGTTTCTTTTCCCCTCCTCTTAGCCCAGCGCTGTAGAGGCTATTTAGAATGTATACCTCTTTTTTCCGCTAGAATAAGATGTTTCTGCGAATTTCTATTTTCGATTAAAAATTTACTAAGCTAATCTAGTCCCCCCCCCCAAGAAAACGGACAATGTACGGTTTTATTATTAAATAATTTAGTATTGAATATTAAAAAACAATGCTGCTCTAATTTTTTTAAAAATAAAATATCAGTTTATATCAGTTTTGTTCAATTACGAATCAAATAATTCTAACCGAAAGCTATTAAAACGACAACTTATTTCTGGTTGTTTGATTATTCGATTAAAAATTTGTACTTATAACATAAGAGCTATCGGAAAGGAGTCTAGAAATTCACTGTATCAAAAAAAAGTTTAAAAATAAAACAATATAATCTGATAAAAATATATGAGTTTTTTCTTTCATTTTTTACGGTTTTTTAGTAAATCCATTAAAATGAAGAAAACCTATAAAAAACTAAGCTCCAAATTTTTATTTTATGTATAAAACAATGAATACTTTCTTAGAAATAAAAATATTAAAATGTATTTGTGTATGCGTGTGGAATTTTCCTTACATACATTATATAAGAAAGAAAAAAAAACATTAAAGAAACATTTTTATCTGACAGTAACATTTCAATATTTTGTTCATATATTTTAAAGAGTTTTCTTTTAGCTATTTTGTAAAAGTATATTGAATTATACCTATATTGACCTATATATTTACAAATATACTTTGTAAAAGTATATTTGAGGAATTCTAATTTATTTTACCCATGGCAGAATAATCAGTTGTTTTTAAGTAACATTGAAATATTTATAGGCCAAATTAGATAAAAAATATTTCTAACTCTGCGGAACAACCCCAATTTTTTTTTATTTTTAAAACTTGTCCTAATTCTGCAGATAGCTAAAAATAAGCCCTTCTCCTAACTACAACACCACACCAACCGAGGGACATTTCAGTCGTTACGCTGACATAATCGAACAAATGTATATGTACACTTCGAAGTGATTAGATAACCTTTGACTCTGTAAAAGTATATTTGAGGAATTCTAATTTATTTTATCCATGGCAGAATAATCAGTTGTTTTTAAGTAACATTGAAATATTTATAGGCCAAATTAGATAAAAAATATTTCTAACTCTGCGGAACAAACCCAATTTTTTTTTATTTTTAAAACTTGTCCTAATTCTGTAGATAGCTAAGAATAACCCCTTCTCCTAACTACCACACCACACCACAGAGGGACATTCAGTCGTTACGCTGACATAATCGAACAATTTTGAGCAGTGATTAGATAATTTTGACTTTGTAAAAGTATATTTGAGGAATTGTAATTTATTTACCTATGGCAGAATAATCAGTTGTTTTTAAGTAACATTGAAATATTTATAAGCCAAATTAGATAAAAAAATATTTCTAACTCTGCGGAACAACCCCAATTTTTTTTATTTTTAAAACTTGTCCTAATTCTGCAGATAGCTAAAACAACCCCTTCTCCTAACTACCACACCACACCAGCAGAGGGACATTCAGTCGTTACGCAGACATAATCGAACAAGTTTGAGCAGTGATTAGATAAATTTTGACTTTGTAAAAGTATATTTGAGGAATTGTAATTTACTTTACCTATGGCAGAATAATCAGTTGTTTTTAAGTAACATTGAAATATTTATAAGCCAAATTAGATAAAAAATATTTCTAACTCTGCGGAACAACCCCAACTTTTTTTATTTTTAAAACTTGTCCTAATTCTGCAGATAGCTAAGAATAACCCCTTCTCCTAACTACAACACCACACCAACAGAGGGACATTTCAGTCGTTACGCTGACATAATCGAACAAATGCATATGTTCACTTAAAGTTTGAGCAGTGATTAGATAAACCTTTGACTTTGTAAAAGTATATTTTACTTTGACTAAACATGTTATGACCAATTCCGATAATATTTTGCAATTTTATATTCAGTAAATACAAATTTTTTTGTATATTGCTTTTTCTATCTTTAACCGTTGTGTGATTTTTTTTGTCTAACGTCATAAAATTCTAGAAATTATATTCGACTAAAAGTTGCACAATTTTTTTTCGAACTTGGTACCCTGTGCATACTAAACGGATACTTTGTATATAGACGAGATACCCTATTACAAAACTATTTACACCATTACCCCATTTCCACATCCGAGATATGGCGGTACCATTAAGCCACTAATGGGACACAAATAATGAGACAAATAATTAATAAAAATAATCACGAAGAACAGTTGAGTTTTTAATTTCACTTTTCATTGAAGGGGGGCTTAAGGTTTTAAACATGACCATTTATTATTTTTTTACTTTTGTAGACGAGTTTTTTTGCATTTTAATTTTTTTATCCCCCTTTTGTTTTTAGACATGGAAATCGGAATGCAGGTAGATGTTTTTCCAAGCCGAATTTCCTCCAAATGGTGGCCCATTCTTTCGGATTCATTAGAAACATTGTTTAATGAATCATTAGCGTTTATAAGTTGTCTGCCTCAGTACAAAACCAACATATATTACATAGCCACCGAGACTAATCAACAAACGAAAGACAACATGAAGCGCAACCTCCACGCGGCACAGATATTTTCCCCTTTAACGCAGAAAATGACATGGCAGCGAATTGCAAAAAAATTACAATTAGTAGCAAAACTTAATAAGAATTCGGACCAGCGCTTATTCTTTTTTTATAAATTTATTTATTTAACAAAAACGTATTTTACTTTCGGCAAGAGAACCGTACGTTCTGGCGAGGTCCATTTGATAGAAACCACCCACGCCCCTCTTTTTTGTTACATTATGTTTAAAAAACCCACCGACCCGAACGAAAAAGAGAGAAGCTTCATCGCCAGTCAAGTGTTTCGGTTCAAACTATACGTTTTGCAACCACACACGGCATACGCTATTCAAAAGGGCACGAGCTATGTTTTAGTTACGATGCAAAAAAGTTTATTCAGTCTGCAGCGAGTGCATGCCCACGTTTATTCGCAACACAAGAACGTGTTCCAATCCGTGAAAGATACTGATGTTGAAAACATCAAAAGGTTTAAAGATTGTAATGTGCCTCCTGCTACGCCCGCTGTAGACCAACTCTTGCCGTCACTAGATGACGAAGAAGAATGGGGGGTACCGAATGCCGAAGATTTTTTTAGAAGACCGACGCCATCAATGCCAGTTGAGCTGCCAGCATAAGAACCGACGCCATCAATACAGGTTGAGCTGCCAGCACAAGAACCGACCCATCAATGCCGGTTGAGCTGCCAGCACAAGAACCGACGCCATCAATGCCGGTTGAGCTGCCAGCACAAGAACCGACGCCATCAATGCCAGTTGAGCTGCCAAATGCCGAAGATTTTTTAGAAGACCCGTCCAGTCTTCACCAGTCCAAGAGCCGACGTTGCCAAATGCCGAATAGTTTTTTAGAAGACCGGTCCAATCCCCGCCATTGCCAAATGCCGAAGATTTTTTTGAAAGACCAGTCCAACAGCCGCTAGTCCAGCCACTAGTCCAGCCGCTGCCAGTCCAAAATCAACCATCTCCGCAGACAACATATCATTCCCTTTTACCATCAGCACAAACTCAATTTATAGAGCCAGCTCAGAATCAACTTCAGCCGCAAACAATGTTTCAGCCAACAATGTTTCCGCAATTAATGTTTCAAAATCAGCAACCACAAACAATGCTCCCCTCACTTTATGCATTTAATTCTTACAACCCTTCATATTATCCATATCAATATTACCTAGCAGGATTTTTTAATTTTCCTCCGGGAAACTTTGCACAACCAGGAACTTTTAATTTTACTCAACCGGGAAGTCCGGCATCCGGACAAATACAAAACATAATCGAGTATTTTAAATCATCGTCGCCGGCCACTAAAGCGCCCTCTCTAAGTCACCTACAATCGGCCACTCAAGCGCCCTCTCTGAACCATTTACAATTGGCCAGTCCTGCATCATCTCCGATCCACCTACCCACTCAAGCGCCCTCTCTGATCCACCTACCCACACAAGCGCCCTCTCTGAACCACCTACAATTGGCCAGTCCTGCATCCTCGCGGCTTTCGCAACCCATCACACCATGGACAAATTTTGAAGATTGCCAATTTGATGATCTTTAAATTGGTACAAAATCTATCATGGCAAGTATCAAAATATTATGGATTGCTTGTTATCTAAATAATGGCCTCATTTCTTATAATGTTTACTCAATCAGCTCTAAAAATTTTTTATAAAATTAAAAAATGTTAGTATATTTTCTAGATCAATACATCTAATTTATTAACCGTTATTTTTACAAATTGCATAAACCTATTTATTTGTGCTCGTGATTATTTTAACTTTGCTTAGTTGCAAAACTGTGATTGTAAAAATGTTTGCGAGTTAATCGTCTCGGGATTTCCATTTTTTATTTTTTTATTTGATGTGATAAATGTATGAAATACAATTTTTAAGTTCTCAAACTATATATATTTGTTCCCGCAAGGTTGTCCGACAGTGCATTTACAACTTTGAAGCTACAATCTTGTACCTCCGAGGTCATTGTGTTTACAACTTTGACGCTATAACCTTGTACCTCCGAGGTTGTCCTAGTAATCGATACGCAAGGTCATCTGCGACGGAAGTATAAATACAAGTGTTTTGCTGTGAGATTCATTCAATTGTTCCGTATCTGCCGAATGCTTCACGTCGTTTCTCAGAGGGTGAGTTGAATTCTTTTCTTACATTTTTTCTCACATTTCGTAAGAATAGATGTCGTTTCGCAGGACGTGACATTTGTTTTCAGTTAAGACTGTCAGTTTTTTGGTGGTTTTCGAGATTTCACGCTCGCCACATATATTTTGGCATTTTTATTCAAATTGCTATTTAGAAATCGTAATTGTTTTTAGTATTAGAAATACTTGCTATTTAGAAATCGTAACTGTTTTTTGCATGAATTTAGAATTAAATATTCTCGAAATGTACTTAGAATGAAATATTTAATTGTTTTGTTTTTAAATAATGTATTTAGAATGGAATAGATGGCATTTCGCAGGACGTGACATTTTTTTTCAGTTAAGACTGTCAGTGTTTGGTGGTGTTTAATATTCCATGCACTTGCAGTCTTAACGAGAAAAAAGATGTTTATTTCACGCTTGCCACGTATCCTTTGGAATTTTTATTCGAATTGCTATTTAGAAATCGTAATTGTTTTTTGTATGCATTTAGAAATAATGGCTATTTAGAAATGTACTTAACATCAAATATTTAACCGTTTTGTTTTTAATTGAAATGCAAATATTTAACTGTTTTGTTTTTAAATAACGGCTTGACTTGAAAGTGAAATGTATTTAGAATCAAATATGTAACTGTTTTGTTTTTAAATAACGGTTTGACTTGAAAGTGAAATGTATTTAGAATCAAATATTTAACCGTTTCGGGGACCGCCCGGCGAAAAAAGAACTCTGGAAAAAGAAACGTTCTCCTTTCCCCCAAGAACAAGTAGCGCCACCTGGCTGTCGTTATTTGTCAAGGGAAGGCAGAGTTTAAATGTAACTGTTACACTGTTTTGTTTTTAAATAACAGCTTGACTTGAAAGTGAAATGTAAATATTTAACCGTTTTGTTTTTAATTGAAATGCAAATATTTAACTGTTTTGTTTTTAAATAACGGCTTGACTTGAAAGTGAAATGTATTTAGAATCAAATATGTAACTGTTTTGTTTTTATATAACGGCTTGACTTGAAAGTGAAATGTATTTAGAATCAAATATTTAACCGTTTCGGGGACCGTCCGGCGGAAAAAGAACTCTGGAAAAAGAAACGTTCTCCTTTCCCCCAAGAACAAGTAGCGCCACCTGGCTGTCGTTATTTGTCAAGGGAAGGCAGAGTTTAAATGTAACTGTTACACTGTTTTGTTTTTAAATAACGGCTTGACTTGAAAGTGAAATGTAAATATTTAAATTGTAATTATTTTATTTTGTTTACTTTCGATGTGCGCTCGAAACACATAAATATTTAATCATTTGTTCGTTTTTAAATAACGGCTTGACTTAAAAGTGAATTTAAATTGTAATTATTTTATTTTGTTTACTTTCGATGTGCGCTTGAAACGCATAAATATTTAATCATTTGTTCGTTTTTAAATAATGGAATATTGAAAGTGAATTTAAATTGTAATTATTTTATTTTGTTTACTTTCGATGTGCGCTCGAAACACATAAATATTTAATCATTTGTTCGTTTTTAAATAATGGAATATTGAAACGCATTTCTTATTTGTTTGTAAAAGTAAAGGTTTGTTCGGTTGTTTTTAAGTAAAAGTTTGATTTGATAAGCTTGAAATGCATTTATAATTTAATATTTAATCGTTATTATTGTTTTAGGCGAGTGTTAAATGTTTTTCGTTAAGACTGTCAGCATTTGCAGTTATTATAAATATTCCCAGATTCTGATAGTCTTGACAGAAAACGTTTATCTAACCTCTCCAATGTTATTCTATTTCAGAATCTTAAATGTTATTTATTTCCGATCTTCGATGTTATTTATTTCGGAATTGTTATTTATTTCAGAAAATGTCAACGAAAAGTTCTCCACCACCACCAAAAACAACGACCGAGGGGTCTGAAAAACCTTTGGACCTTTCCAATACATCGAAAGTGAACGGATTCGGGAAGAATGAAAAAAGATGGGGATTCCACCCATACAGGTTTCAAAGAGACGACGAGGTGGTGTGTATCTCGCGTACGGACAAAAGAACCGAAGAGGAATATTCGCCGGCGTCGCCAAATTATACTCCTTGCTCTCCAAATTATCCGCCCTCGTCTCCGTCGTTGCCCGACCTTCCAAGTTTAAATACCACGCCGGCGCCGACTTCCACACCAGAGCCCAGTTTTCCGACGTATAACTTATTAAAGACGTATTTTTCGTCCAATTTCGTGCAATATATTCCACAGCACGACTTTGGAATGGGGTTTCCCCAATATATTACATATAAGATGGGGAACAAAAAGATGACGTATGTGGCTTTGAATTAAAACAATTAAAAAAATGTGTTGGTTTTCTTTGAGTTTATTTGTTTGTCTTTACACTTAGTCTGAAACATGATTGCAATTATAATTTATTTGAGTCTGTTCTTTGTCGTTTATCTTTGAAATTATAATGTATTCGATTGTGTTTACACTATTGTGCGCTAAAAATTATTTTGATGTGGAATATGGTAAAAAAATCAATTTGTTCTTTGAAAAAAAATAATTTATTGAATTTATTCGTGAGAGTTATGATTTATTTGAAATATAATGTTAATAACAAAAGAGTTTTAACTTATTTGATCACAAAAGAGTTTTAACTTATCACAAAAGAGTTTTAATTTATTTGATCACAAAAGAGTTTTAATTTATTTGATCACAAAAGAGTTTTAATTTATTTGATCACAAAAGAGTTTTAATTTATTTGATCACAAATGATTTTTAATATATTTGAATATAATGTTATTAAATCTCAAATCATTTGAGTTTTAGTTTTGGAGCTCGTACTTCAGGATAGTTATGGAGAAATTTAATTCTCTGCTCTCTAGAAAAGTTTTTGGAGAAATTTAAGTCTCAAATGATTTTTAATATATTTGAATATAATGTTATTAAATCTCAAATGATTTGAGTTTTAGTTTTGGAGCTCGTAATTCAGGATAGTTATGGAGAAATTTATTTCTCTGCTCTCTAGAAAATTTTTGGATATAATACTATAATAAGCTGTAAGCCGCTACATCCTATGCAGACGCGAAAAAGGAATCGAAAATTGATGCTCTCTAGTAGATTGGAGGGCTCTGGAAAAAGGTACTATTCGACCAGTGTTCTCGAGTAATAAAATTGTCGTGTCTCTAGAAATGAATTTCTCTGGGCTCCAGAAAAGTTTATGTTTTAGAAATAAATTTCTCTCGGCCCTGAAAAAGTTTTTGGAAAAATACAAAGGGGAATTTTTTAATAAACATATTAAAAATCGATTGGGGTCCGGTGCTTATAATATTTTTTGACAGACTGTACATATCGTAACCTAGAGTCTCTTCTACGACTTTCAGATCTTACTTGAAATATCAATATATAAAAATACATTTAGATAACAAACATTAAACTCGAATCAATTTATAATGTACCATAATGTTGGTCACATTTATATAGTATACAATTGATGCCTAATTTTATACAATTTTAAGGTGTTCGAATTTTGCTAAAATGACTTACGGTGAATTCTAGAAATGAAAAAAAATTAAATTTTCAAAGTGCATTTTTATTTTTTGATATATATATACACTCAAGAGCCAAGACAATATGACCACCCGTACATTTTCCAATAAATTTGCTTAGATGATATGGAAGGCACGTGATCAGATGAAAGTGGTATTTAACTGCTGCTGGAGAGTCTGAAGAATCATTTCACTTACTTCTGTGTGTGATGGGAAAGGCTGCGGATCTAAGCGACTTTGAAAGAGGGCAGATTGTAATGGCTCGAAGGCTCGGAACAAGCATTTCCAAAACTGCACGACTGGTGGGTTGTTCGCATTCTACAGTTGCTAGTACTTATACAAAGTTTATGAATGATGTTTGTGACGTACGTGCGTCCCCCTTTGAGACATCTAGGACTTGCCTCCCACGGCAGAATCAGGTTTTAGGAGAATTTATGACCACACGTGCAAATACACCTGCAGTCGCTAATATACTGCCACGAGCGTGTCTTAGCCCCGGCAACCTTTGACACGAGGGGAGCATTTCGCCACCACCGTATGTGGGGAGTGAAAGGGGACGCCGAGAACGGTCAACCGTGGAGAGAGAACGCGAAGGTGGACAGAGAAACCTTTGCAGTGAACGGACACCAACAAAATTCCTCCCTCACAAAATTTTTTTGGAACTCTAAAATCATCTCATAGTATAAAATTGTATATTAATGTAAATAATAGCTGTGACTTAATTTAACTAAATTATTATATTTCAAACACGCTACCTTTATTGAATCAAACGTCACAGCATCAACGAAAGTGGTAGCAGCGCTGAGGATAAAAAATATAGATTACCGGTCCCGTGAGAGGAGGTGATTTGGTGATTATGGTTTATTACGAGCACTTTGCAAACCGCACGGAGGAACTCTCAAGACGCCCGAGCTTGGAAATAAGAAAAAATTTTCCTTCAGAGAAAAAAAAACAACTTGGACACCCGAGCCTGAAAATAAGTATAAAACTATCCTTCAGATAGAAGAAAAAACAACTTAGACACTTGAGCTTGGAAATAAGGATAAAACTATCCTTTAGAGAAAGAAAATATCGTTTTGTGGTTGATGAAAAATTCTGATAATTTTTGTGTGTTCTCAAAACTATCCGAATCTAGTGAAGAAAGATCCTTTTGTGTGTAGTGAAAATTGAAATCAGCTTTAAATCAAGAAATATCAACCGGACCTTCGGTATTCCCAAGTTCCAGCAGATAGTACTTCAAAAGGGGTGAGTAATGTTATATTTCTTGAGTTGTTTTAGTTGCATTGCTAAAATATCTACTACAAATTTTGAGATACTTAGTGTTTTTTTCTTGCATGGGAAAAATGTTATTTTGGTTCAAAGAATTGTAAATACGAGTATTGTGTGCAACTTTTAGCTTAAGATTTATTGTGTTTTAAGTTTCTTGATAGTTTTGATTATTTTATAATGTAAAAATTTTTTTTGTTTGCTTCTGTGTTTGCATAAGATCAGTGTTATTGTGATACTAGAGAGTAGTAAATTTTGTGTGAACATGTAACAAATATTGTGCTGATATTGTTCGAAAATGGCTTTTCTCGGAAACGGGAAAGAGCAAGATATGTTGTTACTCGCAGAGGAATTAGGGGTAGATGTCACGCCAAACAAGACTGTCCATAACACCAAAACCGCAATCACTAACAGTGAGGATTATGAAGAGAAATTCGTAAAAAATCTATTTGAAACTATTATTGCAAATAGGAAAATTGAAAAGGAAAGGGAGAGAGCAGAAACCTTGAGATTAGTCTAGCACTCGTTGAAAGAGAAGGAATTACAATTAAAATTCGATCTAGAAAGATTTAAAATAGAATCCTTACATAGTGTAAGCGATGAATAAACCGGCTGTATAATCCTCATTCTGTAATCCGAATGTAAATTTTAGAAAATTAATCCCAGATTTTAATCCAAATCAGTCAGATATTAGTTTCTATCTGGTGATTTTTGAACGTCAGGCTAAAATAGCTTTTATTGAAAAAACAGACTGGGTAGGGCATTTATTAGATTTGTTACCTTTAGATATTGTGCAGTTCATTGCCCGCGAACCGGAGGAACAAGCAGAAAATTATGATTATATTAAAAAACTATTACTTAAACGATTTAAGTTAAGTCCAGAAGTCTTTCGCCAGAGATTTGTTCAACACTAAAAGAAATCGTATAGTACCTGGAAAAACTTCACCTTTGAAATGACTAACTATTTAGAGGAGTGGCTAATTGGCCTAGAGATGTAAACGTTTGAGGACCTTAAAGATTTAATGGTTGACGAACAACTAAAAAAATGCGCGTATGGAGGGAACATTTCTTAGATGATTGGGCGAACCTCAAATCATCTACTCAAATAGCAGAACTCTTTGACAACTACGAGGATGTCAGGAAAATAAATTCAAAAAACGCAGATAAATTCAGCAGGAACGAGAGAAATTTGACAACCTCCGGGTTTAAGGAGAGAAAGACTAGTTTCGGAGAAATTTCTCCTAAACCAGTGGTTTCTCTTCCTGAGGGCGATAGGGGGAGAGTTTTCGAAAGACGCGTGATACAAAAATGTTTCCATTGCAACCTGCCCGGATATATAACAGTGGAATGCCCGAAATTAATTAAGAACAAAGCAACGGAGTCTTTTAATAATATTGAAGGAAATGGGAACTCGGATTTTCTTAATTCATATATAACAAAGGGCTCTGTGAATGGTCAGGAAATAGATATACTTAGGGATACGGGAGCAACATTAGATTTGGTGTGTGCTAAATACATTAATTCTTCTTCCTTCTCCGGTGAAAAGGTCTGGGTAAAACACCAGTTAAGCTCAGAATTGGTTTGCTTACCCTTGGCGGTCGTGGAGATTTCCGGAAACTTCGGAACGGTGCCAACTAAAGCAGCAGTTTCTGGTAATCATTTAAATCAACATGGTCGGTATTTGCTCGGAATCAAAATGGCCAAGCTAATAAAAGAAAATTTAGGCTATGATTTTCTTAAAGTTGAGGTAGTCAATGCTGTCCTGACAAGGTCTCAAACCTTAGCGGCTAGAAAAGAAATAGAGTTTAATAGCTGTAGCGATAGGAAAGGGGAAGATGAGGCTATAATTGTTTCTTTGGAGGCAGAGGATCAAATTTTAATCCCTGCACTGCAGGAATATGTTCCGGAGTTAGAGCTGCTAAAAGCTATTCGAGAAGAGTTAATCGAAGCTCAAAAAATAGCGAAGATGTTAAACCATTGTACGAACAGGCAGTCAGTCAGGTGGAGGCAACAAATAAGACTTATTCTCTAGAAAATGGGTTACTAGTCAAAAAACGCGAGGATAAGTTAGGTAATGTGGCTAAACTAATAGTAGTGCCAGAAAGCTTCCGTGAGCAAATTAAATCGTTGTGTCATGAAGGAACCTCCGCACATTTGGGGGTTACGAAAACTAAAGACAAGTTAAACCGATATTTGTATTGACCGAATTGTTATAAGGATATAAAAGCGTTCGTAAAAACTCGCGATCAGTGTCAGAGGGCTGGAACGCCAAATGATAAAAAGAAAAGCTCCACTAAAATTGGTCCAGGTTATTCAGGATTTGTTTACTAAGCTAAATATTGAAGCATATGGACCTCTTCCAATCACATCTAATGGGAATCGATATCTTATCACGGCTATATATGCATGTCATCAAAATTCTTTGAAGCTATCCCGGTGGTCGATATCAGTTCGGTTAGTGTTAAAGATGCTCTGTTAAATATCTTAAGTCGTATGGGATTTCCGCGGGAAATACAATGTGACCAGGGTACTTCTTTTACTAGTGCTCTGACTACCGAGTTTTTTGAAAGATTTGGAATACTTGTCCGGCATAATTAGGTGTATCATCCTCAAAGTAACCCTATTGAACGATTTCATCGAACATTGAAACGACTCTTGCGATTCTTATGTTTAAAACAGACTCCGAATGGGACAAACATCTTCCGTCTATTCTTTTAGCGTTGCGAACTGTTACTCACGAGAGTAACAGTTCGCAACGTCAGAGTTTGTGAATGGGAAAAATTTGCGGACTCCAGAAACATTAGTAATGGAATATTGGACGGAACCGGAAGAAGAAAATGATCTCGTCACTGAATATGTGTTTAAGTTAATTAATAGTTTTAAAAGGTGTCAGGAGGTAGCTATAAATAAAATGGAAGAGATGCAAATTAAAAGGAAAACTTTATATGATAAGAATGCAGTAAAACGCAAATTTAAAGATGGAAATTTAGTACTTGTTTTGGCTACATCTCGAGCGAATAAATTAGCAGTACAGTAGATAGGTCCTGAGATGGTTTTAAATAAAATTTCCAAACGAACTATTTGGTAGAAATTCCCGGCAGACGAGAAATCTCTCAAATCTATCATATAAATATGCTTAAACCGTATTATAAAAGGCCGGAACATGTTAACTTAATAATTACCGATGAAGCGCACCAATCTCTCACAGACCAGGATTTAGAAATTCCATATTTAAAAAACAATTCCATTGTTTATGATTTCGAGATGTCATCCAGGCTAGCGAGTTAAACAAATGTCTTCAGGACACACAATTTAATCACCTGCACGAATTATTAAATAAACATTCTAAATGTTTCTCAAATGATCCCGGTTTAACTAATCTAATTGTACACAAGACCCAGTTGGTTAATGATAAGCCAATTAGAACGAAGCCGTACCGAATGTCGCACAGACAAAATGAAATTTTAAAAAACGAAATTAATCGAATTTTAAAATTAGGAATCATTGAGGTAGGAGAATCGGATTATATGTCCCTATGATTTTAGTTTAGGTACCTGACAAGGATCCTCGACCTTGTGTCGATTATCGGAAATTAAACGGAATTATTAGAACGGAGTACTTTCCTCTACCCAACATCGAAGAACGCGTAGAACAAGTCTCCTCCGCTAAATTTATTACCATTTTAGATTTATCTAAAGGATATTGGGAAATTCCTTTGAATAAAACTGCACAACGATACGCAGCTTTTTGTACTAGTTTTGGTACTTACAGACCCCTATGATGCTCCATATTTCTTTACTAAACTCATGGGGGAATTACTAAACGGGCTAGAGCATTTCGTTGTCCCTTATCTAGACGATATCGCTATCTTTCCGGATACGTGGGAGTTACACCTTAAACATGTGGAAATAGTCCTGCAAAGAATCAAGAGATCTCAATTAACAATAAAACCCTCGAAATGTAAGTTTGCACAAGAGAATGTCAAATTCTTAGGTCATGTGGTGGGACAGGGGTTTCGCACCCCTTCCGAGGTCAAAGTTCGGTCTGTTCTTTAGTTCCCTACCCCTTGTACAAGAACACATATACGAGCTTTCCTTGGTTTAGCGGGGTACTACAATAGATATATAAATCAGTTCTCGGTATTAGATGCACCTCTAACAGATGCATTAAAGAGGAAGGCAAGACGCGGGGAGATTAATTGGACAATCGACTGTGAAAATGCGTTCCGAGATTTAAAAAATAAACTAACTGATGTGGTCGTGTACGCGCCAAATGTTGAACGGGAGTTTATCATTCAAACAGACGCCTCTGATTATGGCATGGGTGTGGTTTTTATTCAATTAAATGACCAAGGAGAGGAGCACCCGATCATTTACCTGAGTAAAAAAAAATTCAGGCGTTGAGAAACGTTATTGCACGACCGAGAAGGAATGTGCTAGTATTGCTATTCTAGCATTTAAAAGGTTACATTATTATTTAGATGGAAATTCATTTTTAGTTATGACCGATCACAATCCTTTAGTATGGTTAAATAAAAACGTTACTTCTAACCCTAGATTAATGCGATGGGCTTTGGCATTGCAACCATATAATTTTCGAATTGTACATCGATAGGGTAAAAGTCTTAAAAATACAGATAGTCTCAGCAGATCAGCGATCGATGATTAGGAATTGATAGTCATGTCTGTTTGCCATGATTATTAGTTGTGGAATAATGCTATTTACAAATAGTTAATAAATTGTGTCAATCATGTGTATTTGTTAATGATTAGTAACTGTCGGTAAATAATATTTATTACTAATATTGAAATTAATTTTAAATGGATATGTTTGTTAAAAGGGTCCACACACGGAATAGAAGAATATAGGATTGCTTAATATGTGATCTACCTTAGTTTTTTTTTTATGGATCTGTCATATTATCCATTAGTATTACCCATTAAAGAGCATATTGTGAAGAATGTTTTATGTGTACGATTGCACCTTAAGCATATTGCAGCAACATGTTATTAGAATTATTTTAATAAGTATTGTGTATGAGTGTTTAAAATTTTAATGCTATGAATACTTCTTATATTGGTAATGATTATTCTTTCGTGATTAGCATTTCTGTAAGTTCCCTTGCAAGAACACTCACTCGCGGTAAGCATTTCGAATTTAGTTTTAAGTTTAATAGATTAAATTGCAACTCAGAAATATAGTAGTACTTATTCAAGGGAATATTTTCCCTGTGTGTCCGACAACTCCAAAGGTCAGTCATATCGGTTACCATCATCGACCCTGAACTTTTCTTTATGAAAAGTCTGAAAGATAAGAGGAAAAGCTGTGACATATGTGCGTCCCACCTTTGAGACATCTGGGACTTGACTCCCACGGCCGGATCAGGTTTAAGGAGAATTGATGGCCACACGTGCATATACACCTGCAGTCGCTAATATACTGCCTAGGACGTATCTTAGTTAGCCCCGGCCACCTTTGACACGAGGGGAGCATTTCGCCACCACCGGATGTGGGGAGTGAAAGGGGACGCTGAGAACGGTCAACCGCGGATAGAGACTGCAAATGGCCATGTGAGAAGAGGGAGGACAGCGAAACCTTTGCAGTGAATGGACACCAACAAAATCCCTCCTTCACAAAATTATTTTGGATCTCTAAAATCATCTCATAGTACAAATTGTACATTAATGTAAATAATAGCTGTGACTTAATTAAACTAAACTATTATATGTCAAACACGCTACCTTTATTGAATCAAACGTAACAAGGTGAAACCAGCAGTAAACGACTTGGTGTTGGAAGTACACACGTTATCAAAGAAAAATGTTGTTGGACACTGTTTCGCATGGTAAGGCTAAACCGGAGCCAGACAGTGGCATAGCTGTAAGCCCAATATAATACAGGGCCAAGGAGAATAGTATCGGAGCACACTATTCAGCGAACACTGTTGGATATGGGGCTACGCTGCAAGCGTCCCACTCGTGTGCCTCTACTGACCAAGCGTCATCGCCAACTGCGCCTGCGCTGGGCTCGTGAACATCAGGATTTTTCCATGGATGAGTGGGAGTGAGTTGCCTGGTCATCACGCCGGTGCCCGTGTTAGGATACGCCGTCTTCCAGGCGAACAGTTGCTCCCTCAATGGACAGTAGGTCATACACAGGCCGGTGGTAGCGGTATTATGCTTTGGGGGACGTTCTCTTGGGTATCTCTGGGACCCGTGGTTGTGGTAGAACAGACCCTGAATGCTACAGAGTATCTGAACATCATTGCGGGCCCGTTGCATCCTTACATGACCGATGTTTTCCCAGCTGGAAATGGAATGTTCAAACAGGACAACGCCGCGTGTTACAAGGCTAAAATTGTGTTGGAATGGTTCCAGGAACATGATGCTGAATTCCAGTTAACCTTTAGAGGGCGGCTGGTCGATAGTGCTACCAAAAAGACTCGTTATTGTCAGGTGGTCAAAATGTTTTGGCTCTTGAGTGTATATAAATATATATATCGTACTTACAAGGAACTTCTTATGGAATTATACGTAAAAAAATTCCTCGCATGTATACTTAGAAAAATGTTTTTTTATATATATTTTGGAATTAAAGTTGCCACAAACGTATACTTTCAGTAATGTCTTGATTTAATTAACCATCTCATTATTTATAAATTTTAATAGTTCTGTTATAAAAAATGAATATAAAAAATATAGATAGAATGAATAAATGAAGGGAAAAGAAAATCTCTTCTGAATCATTCTTGAACTATTTAAAACTTAAATTCATGAAATAACTGAAAATATTCTGAAATTTTTCTTGAGTGACCTGAGAGAAAATTAATAAGTGTATATGTGTATTTAAGTGAAAAAAATGATCCACTTTTTTACGAATCAAATTTCTGCACTGACATAGCGATATATACATTATCTTTAAATAAACTATATTTACAAAAAAAAGAAAGATATTTTTGCAAATATATCTAATGGTAGGAAATATTGTGTATAAAGTAAAAAAAAAATCTCGCGGCAGTACATCGCATGCACCCCCCCCCCCCCACACAAATATTTTATAGGAAAAAAATAAAATAAACATAATTGAATAGGTTGATTATGGGTTTTTTTTAACAAATGCCAAAAGCTTTATAATCTCATTTCATCGGGAAAAAACATTGAAAGAATAAACACCTTTTGTCATCTTTAGAGTTATATAATTTTTTTATTTCACTTCTTTTGAGATAACTATAAATATTTCTTCAGTCTTTACTTATTAAGTGGTTGTATATCTTCATTTATATTTTTGTAAGGGGAGTTATATTTTATTTATTTGGAGATAAAATAGTTGTGTGCAGTCAACACTCATTCTGAGCAACACTCTTGAAACCGCTATATTGACGAACAGACACACATGCACCATATATATATATAATATATATATATATATATATATATATATATATATTGCACTTGTACCCGATTCAACGAAATCACGACCGAAAATTATTCGTGGTTATTTGTAATATTGTGGTCCAAAAAATAAATTTTTTCTTACTTAACTTTTAGAAATTCAATAATAAGCATACTACGTAAAAAATATCCATCGTTATAAATTACACATTTTATTTATTCAGAGTCAAAATATTTGTAGCCAATTAATACGCAACAGCTAATGGGAATTTTAAAACATCTTTAATGGATATTTGGCAATCTTTTTGATCCTAGACTCGAAAGAGTTCGTTTCGTCTCCATGCAGAGAAAAATATTGTGTCCTTCGCATCTTGTCTCAAAAGGTATATTTTCAAAGTTACTAAACAGTGTAAAGAATTAGAAAATCTTCCAGTTCTGATGAAATTTCTTTATCCATTTCTACATATAATCCTAACGCATTTGTTTCTGAAAGTATGTCACGCTTCAAAATTTTAAAAACAAAATTTTACAGATTTTATGTATAATAAACCTTATAATACTCCCCTGTTGTAATTAATTAAAATAATGCAGGCCTTGATAGTTACAGGAACAATATATTTCAATGTTTATTACGATCCACAACACAAGGAGACCCACACAAAACATACATACAGTGTAGGTATGAAACTTAAAAGGTTAAAAGAAGAGAAGGCTTTCACTGACTCAATCTGTACACATTTACTAGAGACTATCCGGGGTAGAAGACAGAGGAAAGCGTTCTTTTCCCAAAAAGAACAAGCAGTGTGACCTGGCATCTGTCGCTATTAGTCAAGGGAAGGCAGAGTTTATATAAATATTAATGTAGCTGTTACAACCTCACGTTTCTCAAGAATCTTACCACTTTATCCATCC
>BMAO01034726.1:0-20437 GCA_019973975.1 Trichonephila clavata
CTATTTGAAAACATTATACAATAACTTTTTTAAATTATATTCTTTCGTTTCCTTTGAAAAAAAATCAATATTATTCTTTAAATATAAATTATTTTGATTGAACAGTTTAAGTATTAAAGCAATTTTTTAAAATTCACGAAATAAGACAGTTCCTATTATTTTATTTTAACGTTCAACGTGAGGAATTATTAACACTAAAGACATTCAATTTCAAAATTTCTGGATATGTTAAGCTTAAAGAGTTTTCAATCCGTTTATTAAAGTTCATGGACAGCTTATCTCCAATAAAAAAGATTTATTAAATTGTTTTTGATGGCAACTAGCCAACAAGCTTGAAGTCAATAAAAGAGAAACAAAAAATCATCCACAAACAATAAGTTATTTTAAATTATTTTACAAAACGAAGAAAATAATTCTCAGTTTGAATAGAATTTTTTTCATTGGAATTCTTACGTAGGGACAAAAATAGAATTATACTGAGTCTTAAAATAACGATATCGCTTTTACTGACGCAGTAATGAAAGTCTGATTCATGAATATTGAATAAAAGTAGTTTAAATATTTAAAATATATTGAAAAAGTAACAATAAAAAAAGTTGGATGATCCAGTGAGATGTGAAATTTTAATTAGTTTACAGAAAAAAATCAACAAAGATATGATTAATTATTTTTATTCAAAACAATTTCGGTTTCTGGTAGATTTGTTTGCTATAATCATTAAAAAATTTTTTTCAGGAATACTGAATAAGTTTACAAAGAACTGAGATCTTTTCGATAAATATAAACATTATTTCTTCAAAAAGGCATTGCATAACTTTAAATACTTGCTTTACTTAATATACTTTAAAACGCGTTTTATTCGAAATTTGTTTTTTTTAAACGCTCAAACGGGCCCAGGGATTGCTCAAAAAGTTTTGAAAATAATTAACTGAAATCTTTTGTCTATGTTCTGTTTAATGATAGATGTGTTTTAACATTCAGATTTATCAATCACTGTTTTATTACAAATGTACCGTCCCTTATGTTAATATAATCACTTTTGGTTTTAAGCAATTTCATATAATAACTAAGATAAAGTGCTCTAGTTTTTCGTAAAAATTAAAATATATCTTATTCTGAAGGGCATTTCAAAAATGAATAACATAACAACACATCAGAATTGAGAAATGGAAATTTATTCATAAACTTTTGGTACACAGAATGGGCGTTTGTGTTATTTTTTGTCAATTTTTTCCCATTTTAGTAATAATAATTTTTCTTTCTTTCCTTAATTTTAGCAATTTTTTTTTAAAATGTGCTAAAAAAAAAAAAATTACAAAAAAAAAATCCCCGTATTTCCATTTTTTTAAAAAAAAGTTGTCGCAAGTAGTTCGGATACTTAAGCTCTCTCTCCTTTTTAGTTATAGATGAGAGTTGGGCCATTACGGACATTTCAAAAATAGCTTTAACGGTTTTTCGATGAAAAATCTCCAAATCACCATATATGTATACTATAAACAATTGTAAGGCATTTTTACTTTAAAAAAATAACATTTAGTTTGTTGTTATAGTTTTAAAAAAAATTTTTTTTAAATGATATATGGACGGTATTATGGAAAAATTGGGCGATATGGAATAGGTGGTTTAAATCATTGGAAAACAAAATAAACTAACCTCCTTTTGGTACGTGAATCATACAGATGCATTATAAAAGCAGTTTCGGTGCTGCGTCCGCATTGTGGGTCGGAACAGATCTTCAATCCTTCTTCAATCTGCCTTTCGTCACTTGCCCTGGGATTTACTGTCAAGGATGAGGGTGTTTTCTTCACATATTTGAATGGTCATTGAATCTCATAGATGCCGCGTGCTCAACAAGGCCAGTTTTTATGGCTTTGTAAACTATTTCGTTTATTTTTTATTTTTTTTCTTGTAAAATAGTGTAGTTTTCAGTTTTATATGAAATCCGAACAAGTATTTTGTAACTTCTGCTTGATAGTTTCTTTTTCTTGGAATTGAGGTACATCAGAAGGATCCCATCCTAGTGACTAATTTTTTCAATGCTCAATGCAGCTGGAATAAACTCCCAAAGTATCAATAAGGAAAGCAAAATTACTCAGATTCTCATGCATATATCTAGAAAATCAGGATCGCAAACTTTTGAAAGTGCACCGCGAAGAAATCTGAGTGTACATTCACACGCCTTGTTTATTTTGATTCAGGATTGAAGAAATATCTAATATATTCAACGCCCCATTCAAGACGAAAAAACAAGAGAACATACCAGGAACTTGTACAAGAAGGTACTGTTTCCTCTTGTCAGACATCAAGAAAAGATAATTAAAATTTTATAATGCATTATAGGAACATGTCTCTTGAAGATATAAGGGATTTGTGAAGACTGCAAAACAAGACATCTTAAAATATAAACTATGGATACTCGGTGATAACTAACCATTATTTTCGATGTTTTTTCGTATAAATATCTCAATTTCTGATTCTACTTAAATATTATTTATGCCAAATGCATTTTAATGTCAAATCTCACCAATAAAATGATTAAATCATCTTCAGACTTAAGTATGAGGCGATGCATGTGAAATGGCACTATAGATGGGCTTTTTGTAGCGCACCTAGTGGAAGGTTAATAAAATATAGTTATTTTTAACTATACAATATGGGATTCAAAAGTTTCCGGAATGAGACTGTACAACTTAACACATCCCCTTTTGAAATAAGAGCCTTGTGAAACAACATACTTTTTGCCATGGCTTCTAAAGGACGTCGAAACATTTCTGGAATCCATTTTTAGCCATATTTTTTTTCATTTGGTGATGCACATTTATTTTTATCTGCAAATTGAAATCGTCCACCTACAAGCCACGTACCGGTTTAGAAAGTAGCCTGAAGTCGTAGGGGGTGAGATCACAGAAATAGCGTTGATGTGGCAAAACAGTTGTGTTTGTTTTCAAAGAAAGTCAGGGACTAGGAAGGATAGTGTGTTGTAACTTTATCCTGCAAAGTACCCATGACTGATCAGCCACAATTTTGGACTTTTCTTTCGGATTAGTACATACAAATGACACAGGATGTCTCATATAGTTCTTTGTCCGCATTGCGTCATCAGGATAAAAGAGAAAATAAGTCTGTTTTAGATGAATAGTAACAGGATCAACTAAGGAAAGATACAGAATATTACCACAATTAGGAAATATTTTAGAAAAATGGCAAATTTTTTATTTAGGGGCCCTTTATATATCGTTAGCTCAGATGCCCTCAAAGGGCTCGGTCGACCATAGTTGCCATGATAATAAATGTGTTGCAATATTTATATTGTATCTGAAACGCGGTGAAATTATCGAAAGTTCGGCTTGCTTGAAAGTCAGGGTACGAGGGCGCCCTGCTTGAGTGACCAGTGCATGGCACCACATAGCCCATTGGTAGCTACGCCACTGCACACTACAAAGCTGCACGATGGTTGCGGGAGACAGACTTCGTAATTATAAAACATGATAAAGTTACGAGGACGACACCTGAGCTGGCTTTCCCTTTCCTAACTTCTACACCCCTCCAACGGGAGGACATTTGAGCCTCGGCGTACTTAACATGCATCGGGCCCCTCTACCTGATAGGTAGAGGCCGGCATTATGCAGCCAAAGCAGATAGCTGTTCCCCGCGTTTAATCCAAACCAATAATAGCGATGGCACCATTTGGCGATATATTTTGAATTGGTGACGGGTTTTTTAAGTTTTTTATTTTATTTATTTATTTATTTTGTTATGAGGGAATGAGTCAACGGTATAATGCATTGCCAAATATTTCTATAACAGTTAACTTTCACTAAAACCTTAGACAATATGAAGAAATGAGTGATTTCATTCATTAATTGAAATTTTGGTAATACCATTTATGTAAAGGAACACTTCTAGAAAATCATGTGCAAAGTGAATCAAAAAAATGTTACTTATCTCCTTACTCATCAAGAACAACTCCATAAGCTCCCCAGTAAATTGTTGTACGATTAAAACCATCAACCCCAAAATGCTTGCCATAAATTCCTCAGCATTATTCTCGTCTTTTAAAACAGTATCCAAAACCCGTCTCATCATCTCCCTATACACGCAAAAATATTTCTTCTCAGTTATCCTAAGAATCAAAATTCATGTCTTCCACAGTCATGAATCAACCTGCAGACGGGATGCTTTAAAATTGGGATTTAATACTCCGTATAATAAAGCGGTTACGGTCGATGTTAAATGCATGTTTTCTCCATCTCCCATTCCATTGGTTGCCTCTGGGGTGCTGTTTTGTGCCAACAAATGAGCTGTTCCGTAATACATCAGTGTCAAGAGTGCTTGCAACAGTGTAACTTTGTTGCGTGAAAAGAAGCATTCATTAATTATCTTAAGGAATTTGAAGACTTTAGAGCGGTGGGGGTCGCGTGTTCGAAAATTACAGTGATCGCTCAGGGTGGTTCAGTCAGCTTCCCTCTCCCTCGTGGAGGTTAATTGGTTAATAATGGCTTAAGTATCATCATAAAAACTTTTGGAGCTTAATTTCATGCTGAATTCTTTCTTTTTTCTGGAGAGTATTCTCTGAAACTTCCGAACAAGTTTAAGGAATAAGGTTTCGCGAATATGTGAGCGATATTTATTTAAGGAACATTTCACTCTTTAAGCAAGAAAATACTAATCAATAAATAAAGAATGTGGATCACAAATGTTAAATGTTGATTTCGCCAAAAATTATTTGTTTAATACTCTGAATTGAAACAGATTTATTTTCATGTAATTTATTTATTACTGTTGCATACTCTTTTCCCTAGTAGCGTTTTATTAAGTATCATAAGGATTATCTAAAAAGTTAGATATATTAACCATTAATTGGTGTATAAAAATAGAGTACATATATTAAATTATGAATCAAAAAAATTGAATATTTTTATGTTTCCATTCTAATTATTGCATATCATTGCATTATATTCAATAGCAAGGTGCCTAATTTGGTAACTTAATGTTAACAGTTGATGGTGTGATGTGTCCATAACCGGAATGAGTAAAACAGTAACATGGGCCCATAAGACAGTTTCAACAATTTGTTCAATATTATCCACATAAAGGTTTGCTGACGAAAACAGATCCCTTATTTCTTGTAGAACAGCAAGAAAGGCTGAGCAGTCAAACATATGAGCAGATGATAGCTCTATATATGAACAGTTATCACAATATCTACAAATTCTTTAACTATCCCTGTTAATCTTCATTCCTCAGTAATTATCTCTTTTTAGACAAGCAATGGTGTTTGGTGTAGGTTGTTTTCACTTATATTACAGAGTTAATGCCTTATAGGAACTGACTTCTCTTTCAATTGGACACTTCAAATATCGCACGCAGTTTAAATGCATATAACATCATATGTGTTATGTTAACCAATTGCTGTTTATATTATTTATATATTAGTACAAGGGTGGAGAAATAGAGATCTTTTGCGTCCCTCTACCCAATTAGTCAAAAATCTATGTTGAAGTTAGATTTCTTTTTAGATGTGACCGAAGTTTTTTCTTGTATTTTCCACCAGGACAGCAACGTCTATACATACGCGCGAACAAAATCTTTACAGAAAAACTGAAAACAGAAAAGAAAATTGCAGAAAAGTGTGACAGGATACATTTTTCTCATTAAACTGATTTTAAAACTAAATGTGCTTGAAATTATTGATAAGAAAGGAATTAGCAACCAGCAGAATAAATAAATTGAAAAATGTGCCCCTATTTCATTTAAGTTAAGTTTCTTAATTGTTATGGTACAATTTATACATTTTCTGAGATACAAATTAATGAATGCAATCATTTTAAAAAGTGGCAACCCTCCGGTTACGTCAGCTTCTACAATGTGGCCCTTAAACCAAAACAATTGCCAAATCCTAGATTAGTACCAGGATCATGCAGACACTACTTCCCTAACATAAGTCAGGTGCTGTGTTGGAATTGAATACATGAATACTCATGCAGGATTAATTCCTGCTGTATCTATCGGATACACCAGTTTCACTCCCAAATTACTTGCATCACCATCATTATATAGGCCATATATGCCAACTCTCATTCCTTCGTTAGGAATAGGGAAGTGCGATCTGAAATAACATTTCTTAGTGAACAGAAGGTAGCAAGGATAGCAATTCCTCATTAATTTTTTTAAGTATAAGGATTGGTTGTTATGAGCAGATAAAATGTGTGTTGTTGATGTCTAGAGTTTTATGAATACCCGTAAGGACAATGCCAATAAAGAATTCCTGTCGCTGATAACAATTAATCAGGTAGCGCAATGCAATCTGGAGACATTTCTTGCATCTGTTAAGAATTTTTTTCCCAATCAGCATGACAAAAACGTGCATACAACACATACATCTTGGCTGCCATCTCAGGTGGAAAACTTTTAAGGGATACAAAAATTGACCTCGTTGCATGATAAGTGTTGCAATTCTAGTATCATTGTATATTTTGGGTTGGCGGTGAATATTTTCAGAACTAACAAAAGATAATTGAAACCAAGAAATAAACTATTTCCTCGTTAATTAAATGTTTATAATAAAGAAAACAAGTAAGGAAGTTTCCATAGAGTAAAATAAATAAATTTATACATCGATGAACTTTGATCCTCCTATACTTAACTCTGTAATATTTAAACTAAAACAATTAATAAGAATAAAAATACAACACAGTAATATTTTATAATTAGCGCCAATTGATTTGATTGTTTGTTTTTTCGAAATGTTCCCTTATACGCACATGGCAAACATTCTATTTTGAAATTCTACATAAAAAATGCAGGTAAGATTAAAATTAAGCACAATAATCACCAATTTTAAAATTTTAAAATGTGGAGAATGTTTCCTTTAGCCGTGAAAAAGTTAAACGTATTATTTGAAACATCCAAATTTTTCATCCCATTCATTATTTTTAAGTATTATTAGGCTATAATTGCATCGCTATACTTTAATAGTATTGTGTTTTTCATTTGTAATATTTAAATTTCTCTTCATAATCCTTCCTCTCTCTATGTTCCAGAGTATAAGCAAATTACAGGTGAAGGTTGACTGGCCGCAAAACTTTGTTTAAAACTGCTATCTTGGTTCCTAAGGCCATGCGTTTGCTATTGTACTTCTGTGGCTAATATTTCTTACTATTTATACTAGTTTTACTTTGGTTTTATAACTATTTGTATATATTTATGGATTATGTATTTATAATCCATATAAATAATATAATAATATATGTATATTTAATCCTTATTAATAAATTTTACGTAAAATTCATGAGGTTTATTGTTTTTAGAGTAGTTTATCTAATTAATTGTAAAGCTATAATCGCTTTACTTTGAAAACTAAAAATATCCTGACATTACAAATTATTATTTATCTTAATGGGTTACCTATTTGAATTATTAAAAATTATTGACCTCAAAATTACTTTTAAAGAATGTAATTAAATAATTTAAGATGTAGCATTAAGATGCAAATACCAAGGGTTCTTGGGAAAAAAAGATTAATGTAAGCATCTACACAAGCCCAGTGGCTGAGTGATAGCCTATCGCGTTTCCAAACCACAACTCCAGGTTTCTATTCTCAGGCTGGGCAAGGTTGACACAGCCTTTTCATCCCTTCAGTGGGGGTTTCGCTCCAGGCTGACCACCTTATCGGGGCATCAGGTCACACACCTCAGCGCCAAATGGCCGTATACTAAGAGGGGTACAGTAGTCCTTAGCCTTCATGGATTGTTGCACCACTGAATTTAGTTTAGTTTATAAGCATATACAGAAGATCATTTCACTTTATGGAAATGATATTTTTATTTATATATTTATTTATTTTGTTATTTATTTTGCATTTTGAGATAAATCTGTGTCAACTTCAATATAATCGTCTAATGATATTTTCTTTTGATTGGAATGCAAAATAAAATACTTACAGTAGAATGCCGTTTATCCGAACATTTATTATCTGGAGCGTCAAATATCCGAACCAAAGTCCGGATACGTATTCGAGCAGTGGAATGCTTAACAGTTGTTTCGTGTGAGGCCGAAAATGATGGGAAAACTCAAAGTCTGTGTAATTTGGTAAACATCTGAGCGGAATATCAGGCCAGTTTGTTTCCAAGTGAGGGGGTGTATTCGTGCTCTTTTGTTGAGTTATGTTGATGTAGAAGCTTGGATAGCATGTGATGCAGAAGACTGTGTATTTCAAATGCTAAATGATGACGAGATTGTGACTTCCGGGCAAAAAGAATCCAACCCAGTTGACAATGAAACGGATGAAGACGAGGCTAACAACAATGAAAGTAGCAAAGGGTCGATCAAATGCTGACGCCTTTCTGCGTTAGAGACAGTTTTGAAGTGGTACGAACAACAATCAGAGTGCTGTCCTACTCAACTACTGCTGCTGAAGAGAATCAGAGACCTTGCATTGAAAAAACGAAGGTGTACAATGGTACAGCGAAAAATAAGTGATTGTTTTTCTCAATCAAGGTAAAATTGCGACATTTTGTACCTATTTTGTTTTTCTTCAAGCACGTTTCCCGCATGGGATGATTTTCAATATTTGTATAGTGTCCAGTATCATATACTGCATGGATCGTATTCGGTTTTTGGTTATCCAAACGGTGTCCAGTCCCAATTGATTTGGATAAACTACGTTCTACTGTATTTTGAAAATGGCTCTTAAAATGTATAGATGGCTTAAAGGTTACTTCACTGCGCTTTCCGAGAAAAAATATTTGCATTGCGGTTATTACATTTCAAAAAAGGACATTTGTAATATATTAAATTTGAAAGAAATAAAACGTCTATCTGAAAGTAAAAAAAGAAAACATGATCACGAAACCTTATCTAAAGTGTTCGAAAGCATGCAACTATCAAGAAAGTGATGTCGGTGATCCAAAGAGAAACTAGGAATATTTATTTCGGCACTGAAAGTAAAATCATTCATAAGGATTTAAAGTTAAAATAGATGTCTAAATTTTTAGTTCATTTGCTTTTGCTAAAACATATTGCTGAAACATAAATAAAATGTAAAAACTTGCAAAAAAAAAAAACTTTCGAGGTAACTCTCGATGAAACACGGGTGTATTTAAGTGACTATATTAAAATAACATCAATTTTCTATAGTTCAAATGACGGGAATTACCTTACGAAATGGCTTCATTAGTGAACGGAAAAGTTTCCAAAGGGGTTCATGATAAATGCAGATTTTCGTTACAACGGCAAATTAAAAACCAAAAAGACGCAGGTAAAGCCAAAATAAATTCACTCTACTATCAATGGAACATTTCAGAACCAAGTTTTGAAGAAGAAATTTAAGCCTGATATGGAAGGGACATTGATAATGTTCAGATTTATCTGGACAAACCCTCTAATCACACGTCTAAATCAGCTGCCGCTAATTTAGCAAAAAAAAGAATCAGGAAAATGAATAAATATCCCATTTGATGAAATACCTGTAAAATCACTTGACGCTTCTTCAGTGAATTTTGTGCTTTTGGTTTATTAAAACGAGCCTTGGGAAAAGGATATCCAAATGCACTGAACGGACATAGGAAAAAAAATCAAGAAGAATAAAGGAAAATCGGCATGGGGAAAGACTTTACTTTCATGGAAAATTCGAGCTAGAACTATTGTCAGGAATCATGGATATCAGATAGACGCAAATCATTCCAAAAAGAATAAGGCATTTATAGATAAAAATTAACTATCAGAATCGTTTCCAAAAATGAAGAATGATCTTCTGTATTAATATAATCATTGAACTGCAGTGTGTGTATTAAAATCAAAGTCCATTGAAAATCTTCGTCTCATAAATATAAAAAAAATAATGCTAACTCCGAAACTAAATATACTTTTTAAAACACTCTTTTCATTTACATTTTTTACATTTAGTAGAATTCAACAAATTCACAGTTTCCCAGAATTTTCATCCCAAAGGAAATTTATTTGAAAGTTTCCGTCCAACAAGAATTAGAATGAGCCTCTCATTAATCACGCCTGAGAAACATTCCAATGAAGGCCTTTTTTAAGGTGTGATTAATTATCTCGTTTAATCCTTGAAGATCTAAATAAATAATTGTACACCTTTTGATGAGAAGTTATTCTGAACATTTAATTTCTTTTCCCATATTTGAAAATGAACAAGTGAAGCTGATAACATCAAATGGGAAATTTACTGAGTAATGTGTTGACACACGCACACACATTTCATTTTAAAAGTTGTTTGTTGAATTATTTTGTTTTAAATAAACAATCCTGATTTAAGGAGTAAAATAAGAATTTTTAAGACGGGAAAAGGCTTGCACTCCTATTTTCGGTTATTGATCGAGCGTGGTGGCTGATTCACCCCAATCTTTTCTTATGCTTATTTTTATTGTACATGATAAAAATCGTAATTCCTGTCAAAAATTTAATTAAGATAAAGTATACTTATTAACTTTCAAGGACTTTCCAATTTTTCTTTGATAATTTGAGAAAGAAATCTAATCAAACTGAAGTAAAATGTTTCACAAATGCACGTTATTTTCGTAAAGGACACTTTTCACTAGCATTACAGATGTGATATTTGAAGACAGAACTCTCATATTTTGTTCAAGTTATTGTAGTTTTATATATATATATATATATATATATATATATATATATATATATATTTCAAAAAATATACAAAAAATAGTTATATACCTAAGATAACTATAGTCATAATAGAAAAGATTTAGCCACAGAAATACTAAAAGCAAACTCCCAGCCTTAGGAACTAGGAATGCAGGTTTAAACAAAGTTTTTTGGCCAGCCAACCTTCACCTGAATTTGCCAATATTCTGAGCCATAGGGAAAGCAATAAATTTCTAGAGAAGTTTAACTATATTATAGATAAAACCATAATCTATTAATATAATACTATAATATTATAGCCTTTAATAATTACTAAAATATTTAAAATCAAAGCTAAACTAATAGAAGACTTACGACGTGAATACATATTTGCCTCTTATGGACAATAACAGTTACGCATATAATTATTACGTATTGATAAAGTAGCATTATTACTATATATATATACTTTTAAAAATTCTATATTTTATTTTAAAATTTATAGAAAGTAAAAATACCATCCAGGCATAAACGATTAATTTTTAATAAAATATGTTATTAAAAAATTACTTAGCTAGAGGCGCCATCTATCTATAAACTGTACAACTGAAAACTTTTTTTATTTAACTGTTATATAACTTTTTATAAATTTAGGAGGGTAACTGTGTTCTATACAATGTTTAATAAAGTTATTAACATTTAAATGTATATTAGATTTATCACTAACTAATACCTTGTTACGAGAAATATAATTGAAAATAATATTTCGATAGATTGATATAGAGATGTTTGAATTCCAGTAAGGAACTTTAAGAATGTTAAAATTAAAATCATCTCTTTATCATAAATATTGCTATGTAATTTATAGTCCTTAATACATAGTGATACATCCAAGTAATTAGTTTTAACAGGATTATTATTAATAATTAATATATATATATATATATATATATATATAATATATACTTCCCGTTCATGATCAACAAACACCATATAAACTTTTCCTAGTTTGTGTCTTTTGGACGACGACCTCAAAGTGTCTTGCAGTACACTTTGAGCTTCATATCTTTCTTGATAGAATTTTTTTAGGTAGCATTTGAAAATTTTACTTTCAACTCAAACGTTTCATGTTCATCACTTTTCTGAAATTTACTTTTGCTATCTTGATAAATATCCATTTTTTTCCATCAAGTTCTTTCCTTGCTATATCAGTTTCAACTTCCTCCAAAAGAGATTTCAGACGCCCATTTTTTTTCTTTATAATTTTCATTTGTATTTATAAACCATATGGAGCCATACAATACAGCTATCAAAGCCACTAAGTCGTTGACAGGGGAAAAATGTCAAATATTCATAGAAAATATTGTGCAACAAAAGAGGGGAACTGAGTCACTCAAGTACCTTAAGATTGTAAAAAAAGTTTGGCAATCCCTAAAAAGAGGCAGATATGTGATAACTACATTTTAGTCCCCATGAAGACTGTCATATAGAAGGATACTCACAAGTTCATTGGTAACAAATAAAAGGTTTTCCGCGAATTACAGATTTCATGAGCCTGGGGTGAATCTGTGCCCCACGCGTCCCCGGGTTAAAAGATATTTGCTGCTGCTAACATGTATGATACATTTTCGGGTACAGAAAGAGGCTAATCCAAACATTAGATATATCAACATAATGTTATGATTTGACTGTGTGTATATATATACAGTGCAATGCTTATGACGAACTTAGAAAGAAAAATTAATTAGTTTCATTTTTTCTTTTCTTTTTTTTTATTAGGTTTTTATTTTTGCCCGGATATTTTGTTTCAATACTAGGTTTTTATTTTACTACTTACAGTCACAGGATGGTGTCTTGGTTAAATGATTTTAAATGTATTTTAACATCCAAACATGAATACATAAATAGATATTCAGAATATAATTTCAAAAGAAATGTATGGAAAAATTCTGCTTTTCTATTCAGATTAATTATTCATAATATATCAAGTACCAGAAATGAAAACTTCAGTTTATATTTCTATCATGACATTATTTGGCGAAACTTCATCTTGCTCTAAATTGTGTCGATCTTTTTTATAAAACTCAGGGTTACAGAATTTAACTTTGAGAATAAAATTTGAAATGCCATACAAAGCTTCATTCTAAATAACTTTCAATTGAAACTTTCGTCTATTTGTTGAAGACAAAGAGAAGTAAGTATCATAAAATATCAAATAAAACAAGAAAGTATTTTGCGCTTGGGAACTCAGTCATCCCATGTACCCTAAGATTCTAAGAAACTCTTGTTATTCCCAAAAATAAAGGGGAGATTTTGTGACAAATAAATTTTATTTCGCATGAAGACTATCAAGTAGGGGGATACTGAGAAGATTATTATTAATAAATATACAGTTTTCACAGAATTAAAGATTTCGTGAGCCTGAGGTGACTGTGTGCCAAACGTGACCGCTTCCGGGTTAAGTTGGCAAGCCTCGTGGGAAAACATCATGAAATTAATTCCCTTTCTTTTAAGCGATTCCAGTACCATATTGGTGATTCTTTTTATTTGAAGTTTTCTCTTATCTCATTGCACTTTAATTTTTACTTCATGCTTTCTCTTTTTATATTTACAGTGTAAATTATTAATGTAAACTATTGTAGTGCCAGCCATTATTACTAAGCCATAAGATAGGCGGTGTTCGATTCTAAACGTTTCTGCCCATGTCTGATGGCAAAAACCTGGTTGTCGGAGCTATACTGGCTGTAGATTCCCTAATTTAGAGAACACCCCTACATTACTAGAGGGAAGACAATGAAGTCGTGTACCGTTTATAAACTGACGAGAGACGAGCAAAACTGCACGCATAATTCATAGACAATCCTATAATAGGAAATAATAACGCGTAAATATACACTGAAGTGACGCTGAATTAGAGATAGCAAGGGCTATGAAAATTGTGAATCGTTGCACATCGCATATGCGCAAGTGAAGGCGATGTGGTAAGTAAATATATAAGCACGTACTGTGGTTGCTCCAAATTAGTTGTTGGAATTGTCTGCATGGGTAAACTGCCTGATTTAGTTGCCTTCGATCACAGACAAATCGTAGGTGTGAGATGCGTAAGCTATTCAATTCCAATATCGCCAAACAGCTAGTATTTTCCAAGGTCGACAGTGTCAAGAGAATACCAAGAATACATGGCTCGTGGATAAAAAAAACTACCGATCGGGCTAACTGTAAAAGACAATTAGTCTTGACAGTGCATGGTGAGAGACGGCTCAGGTGTATTGTGCATAGCCAGTGAAGACATATATTAGGTCGAATTACCATCCAGTTGATTGACGGTGCCAGTAGTACAGTCAGTAAACGGACTGTACAAGACTCACTTCACCATATGGGTTTCGGGAGTCATCTACCTCCGAGAGTACCAATGGCCAATGCACGCCATCGGGCTGCACGTCTTGCCTGGGCAAGACAGCACAGAGACTGGAGTGTAGAGGACTGTAATAGAGTAACATGGAGACATGTCTTCATCCCGTCAGGTTCATGAAGCCATGGATCCTGCAGGATAGGTTGGGACTGTACAAGGGCATGCAGTCTCAATCATGGTCTGGGGTGTTCTTTCGTGGCACTGTTTGAGATCTTTGGTGAGTCTACCAACCTCCCTCAATGAAATTCGATACGTAGATTTGTTGAGTGATGGACTCCATCCGTTTATGTTATTCTTTTATACACATGGTAATCGAGTTTTCCAAAAAGACAACTGCATCTCTCACAATTCCCGTTTGGCTACTGGCTGGTTTGATGAGAATTCCTCTAAATTTTCTGTCGTAAATTAACCAAAAAGAAGCACAGACTTAAATCTTATTGAGCATCTTTAGGATATTTTGGAACAAGGCTTGAAAGGCCATCACACAGCACCAACGAGCATTGATGGATTATGAACAGCTTTTGCCAATATTGGCAAGTCAATCCAGTGGAACGTTTCCAGAAACATGTTGAATATCTGCCTCGTCTTGTGCAGCCGTTATCAAGACCAGATGAGTCCCAACTCATTTCTAAGTAGGTGTTCTTAATTCAGTGACGCTTCAGTGTATAATATGTAAATATTTTAGAAATTTATTGAGCTAAAAAGTTAAACAAAGACGCCTTTTCTTGTTCCAATGGCCATCCTGCACAATCACATTAAATTAACATATATTTTTAACACCCCTATATAAGCTTCACTTGTATGTAACAGAATCTTTGAACTCCATTTTTACCCTCTTTAGAAGGTCAGATTAATTCGAAGTTTTGCTCACTTATCCAGGACCGATGACAATACAATAATTTAATAATTTTGTTCCATTGTCCTGATCCGGATCATCAGGATTAACGATTTTCCATTTTCACATCCCATCCTGCATCTGGCGACTAATTTCAGATCCCATTTCCAGATTTGGTGACTAAAAGATTAAGTTACAACTCAGTTCGATTAACTATAAAAGGGTGTTCTTTAATTTTTTTAAACTATAATTTTTCGTAGCATGTTTCAGGAAAAGATTGTGAATATATGCTTTTTTATGGTATTTAAACTAAAAATCAGGATTTTTTTGGCTTCTCTTAAAAACTTTTTGTAATCTATATAGAATTTCCAGTACTTAAAAGCAAAAATAAATCTTATTAATTTTAATTTTTTTAAAACAAATTTCTTTAAAATTAGTTATATTCTTTAAATGTTGTGTTTAACACAGTGCTTCTCAAACTTAAGTATTTGCGACCCAATATTCATTCATAATTTTCTTCACACCGTCTCCCCCCACATACTATAATAATATATGGAATTCAATAATAATATACTGAAGCTAAAGCTGTTATACGACTTCAACCTCTTAAGGTTGTCCAGCGCATAAACGTCTCGCTTAGCCAGTGCATTAATTGCTCCAGACGTATATATACGTCTTTCCTATCTTTCTGTGCACTGCTATCCATAAAATTATTCCGAAAGTGTTGCAATGCAATTAAAGAACTTTGACAATGTTTACAACAGATTTACTTATTTCAGAGAATTTACTCATTTATTACTTTTTTGCTCCACTTTCCCCAATACACCACAAACGCTCGCCTACTTGTTAAACGGAGGCATTGGGGAACGAATCGAGTAATTTTCAATTGGCATTTAAAGGATTAATTATAAATTGTACAAATTATCGAGATAAGTGTTAATTTTTGCTTATAATTTATATATATGACAAGCCCATGGGGTCACTGGTAATTGTTAAACTTGTTCTTAACTTAGTATTGTTAAATTAATTAAAAAGAAATTGCGCAGTTCTGATATATTTATAATTTACATCAGTGTAAAATATGTGTTTTTTTTATAATATCAGAATGTATTTAGTTGCTCACTTTGAGTAAATTAATAATTTTTTAAAATGTATGTTTATCCTGCCCCCCAGGTAGACGCGCCCCACAGTTTAAGAAACGCTGGTTTAACGTTAAAACATGTAATGCATATATCCTGCAAATAAAGAGCAACCTGGTCTGATCGTAACAAAAAATGTAACTTTTTGAGAATAGTTTTATTGTAAGCTATCATTGTACACAATTGAAGATTTCATTCTATTTTGCAGTCTTTTTCCCCCTAAAACTACCACAGTTGATTTGGGTAAATAACAGAGAGGAAATATGAACATATATATTATACAGAAACAATTCTTCGTGACATTTCTTTCGAAGGAATGAGTTCCAAAAAGATGGAATTTTATGTTATAGTAAGAAAAAAACACACACAAACACATGTTCATTCGAACTGAAACTGATGTGAATTAAATTGAATTCCAAATATATCCCACCCTCCTTCCCTCCCTCCCACCAAAACACAATTTTTCTTCATGAATGGTTTGAAAAATGTTTGTTTCAAAGCGGTAGGGGGTATTTTTTTCCTCTTTGTGGAATGCAGAAAAGTATATTCCTTTTTGAAACTTAAATATTAAGTAAACACATTTTGTTCCCTACCGAAAAAGATATAAAATTGCAAATAATTTCGACTCTGACGATCTAGCCTTTTTAATGTGGTGCTCAGTAGAAAAAGAAAAATGATGTAAATTCATTTAGAAACAAAAAGAAGTTATAACTTTTGTTTAAGAATTCTAGAAAACTAGTAACTATCAGAACAACATTTAGGAAAAAGTTTTCTTTGCAAATACGATACAGGAAAATAAATATTACTTCAAAAATTGTTTGTGTTTTTTCTGTAAACTTCTAAAACTAAAACTATACATTTCTGATAAAAAAATTTACGCAGCTTGTAACCACTAAAGCGTATATTTTCTATTATGTACAAAGCATCTGAGCTTTTTACATACAGAAATTTTAAAAAATTAAATTCAACGATTGAGCAGAGATAAACAAGGATATAAATGGTGTCCTTGCTTTAGTTAAAAGCATAAAAGAATATTAGAAGTAATGAGTTCATGTATATGCGCTTTGTTATTCTTATTGTTTATTTGCTCATTATTTTGTTCTTAAATCAGTGTTTCTCAAGCTTTTAACATTTGAGACCCAATATTCAATCGTAATTTTCATCGCTTCCCCTCCATACCATAACAATGCATTGAATTCAATAATACTATACTTGACGCTAAAGCTACAATACGACTTTAACCTCTTAAGTGCCACTGGTGTATATCATTTAGCCAAAGCGTTAATTGCCTTGGACGTATATATAAATATTTCCAAAGAACGATCTTCTCTGCACTGCTGTCCATAAAACTATTCTGAAGGTTTTGGAATGCATTAAATTAACCTTGACAGTGTTTGCGAAGGATTTACTTATTTCAAAGAAGTTTTTACTTATTTATTCCTTTTCATCCCCCCCCCCAATACATCACATACGTACCCCTACGTGGAAAATGGTGGCATTAAGGAGTGAATCACGTAACTTTAAACAGGCAGTTAAATGATTATTCATAAACTGAGCAAATTATCAAGATAAGTGTTATTTTTTTGTAAAAAAAATAATATATGACAAGCCTATGGATCAATGAAAATTTTTTAAACTTGTTCTAAACTTAAGATTAATAAATTAATTATAAAATACTTTAGCGCAGTACTGATACATTTTATAAATGTATAATATCAGTGCAAATGTGTATTGTATGTTTTATTATGTCAGAATGTATTTTGTTTGTTAACTTTCAGTAAATTAACACTGTTTTAAATAATCATTTTTCTCCGACTTTTCAATATACTAGCGCCCCCTCCTAGTGCTATTATGCCTTCTAGGGGGCGCGCCTACAGTTTAAAGAACACGGTTTCTCTCTCTCTCTCTCTCTCTCTCTCTCTCTCTCAAATTGAACATTAAAAAAAATTCATATACATACTTTAAATTAAAAATTAATTTACTTAAAAAACCTTTAACTTACAATAATTTAAAAATTTAAATTTACTTTCATAAAAAACATTTATGACAATAAATTGTGTTTTAACTATAATTAAATGACATTTTATTTCATCACGTTGATGTTTTAAAATAAAGTTAAATTGAACATTTCAAGAGAAATAATCCACCCGCTTTTTCCAATAACAGTGGCCAGTCTAAAATACATGTTGTTATTTGGCATCTCATTCCGAATTATTTTATATAAATATAAATAAATATTTACTGCAATACTCTCGCCTATTGGCATAGTTTTATAATCTTTGTTACTTTTGGAACAAAAAAAATGATGTTCCGATGCTTCTAATATTAGGACTAATGCGTCTAATCGCAACCAGTCTGCTGAAAAGCAATTTGACATTCAATAAAAAGATTAGAAAAGCTTAGCAACCAGTTTATAGTATTTCTTAAATATGTGAATCCCTTTATAAAACTGGTTTTATCTCATAATTAGAACTTATTGTCCATTATCTAACAATAAATCACTAAAATGAGCGACGTTTCTCTATAACTACATACAATTTATTCAATTGCATTTTCTAGGTTGTTTACTAAAATGAAATTGCTTTTTAATCTGTTTGACGTTTACATAAATTGTATGGTTAACGAAGGCTTTTCTTTGATTTAATTTGTTCTAACAGGAACTTATATTGAAATTTTTTTTAATTGCAAGAAAATGTTGAAAGCTCAACTTGTGAAAGTTTACGAATGTTCAAAATAGTTCCCTCTAGTATCAATGCTCTTCTGTTTTGATGAACTTTCAAACGATTAAATATTTCAAGATATTAATTCCTTTTCTAGGTCAATCCCTCTACGAACAAGGGGAAGAGGTAATGTGTGCCACTTCTACGGACATTTTACAGGATGTGCTGGACAACCTTGATGTCCCCATTAACTTTGTTTGCTCTCATTGCATCTGAAGTGGCGCCGGAGGACAGAACCCGGGACCTTTGGATCCGAAACCGGGTAACTTAACCACTATACCAAAATGATTAACTTTTTGCACGGAGGTTGTTAGTGGCTATAGATGATATCGGTATCCCCTACTAGGGATTTATTTGGTGGTTAGGTGAACGAACGATATAGTTGTTTAATGCGAGCGGTCAATTGGTGCGAATTAGAGGAAGTTGCGTCAAGTGAGTTAGACGACATCGTTAGTGGCGTCAATAACGAGATGGCAGCCTCAAGTGAATTTTTGACGAGTTATTAGATGCTTATTTTGTGAATAGATTGCGCCACGGCAGTTCAGAAGGTTTCTTAGCTCAAGCCAGGGTCACCAATGAAGTGGCGTGCTTATCCGGAGGACAGAACCCGGGACATTTGGATCCTAAACCGGGTAACTTATCCACTATATGGAGGTTGTTGCTGTCTTATATAGATGATACGCTACACATCCAATGCGAGCATTATCACTAACGCCATGGCACAGACAGGACTCTGCTTATAAGAGCCCGGGACTAGACCAATGATAACTTACTTTGGTCTGCACTCGTTGCGTCTATGGGAAGACTATCTTTGAACTTATAGTACAGACGATCTGTTAGCAAAGACTCTGGACCAGTGACGTAGCTAGGCATCCAAATGCCAGTTAAAAAAAGGACCTATCTTGATTGGATTTGTCAAGCAAAATAAATGAGTATTTTAAATATACAAAGCTACAAATTTTATTTACTATGTTCTATTTCTTGGCTTTGTTTGCATTTAAAAGCACCACTAGGTTTTTTTTTTTATCCATAATTTTAGTTTTATAATTTATCCAATATAATTCGTATGTGGTATAGTCCTTTTTGACGTTAAATGGTACTCGAAACGTAATGCTACGCTGCAAAAGCTATTGGAGAATACGTAGCTATTAATTTATTTATTCTGGAGGATCGAACTTATACACCAGAAGGATGAGATCTACAAAATGGTACAGCGAGATAAACAGGAAATGATACAAAAAGATGCATGGAAGAAAAATACAATACAAATTATTATATTAAATTAAAGAAAACACTCTGCAAAAGTGAAGAGGAGGTGGGGACAAAATTACATCAGTGTATCGCAGGTACGACAAGATTGCGGAATATTGAAACAGGAGAAACTGGGTTATTACAAATCATATTGATATTAAAAATAGAATGTAACAAGGAAGGAATGGCTTCTAGTGTAGGTTTTTTTAAGTTCTAATAATATGGTAAGATTTTTCTTGGAACTTGAAGTTTATTTTCAAGTTACAGTTTATAGAAAAATGAAAAAATTGTAAATAACGAACTTTTCAATAAGTAAAGTTCGCAATACTGAACGAACAATGAATGAAATTTAGGGGAATTCCCTACAAATTCGAAAAACTTTCAACATTATTATAGTTTCTTTTTGCAACTTTTTATATTTATATCTTAAATTTGGGAGAAATTATCGCAAATTTGGCTTGCTTGGTGGTCA
>BMAO01034727.1:0-40548 GCA_019973975.1 Trichonephila clavata
CTTTTAAGTACAAAATAATTATTTTATGCTGTATAAAAAATTCTTTATTAAAATATTACGATTAAGTATATTTGGTCTTAATTCAAAAGTAAGATTTAATTCGTGTTTTATGTATCTATACTCAACCTGCACTTATTTCTATTTTAAAATCTTCTTCTTAAGAGTTTTCTCTAAATATCAGCAAAAGATATATTTTCTCAAAAAATATTCCAAATTAAAACTGAACAAAAATTTTAAAACATAAGAAACCAGCTTTATAAAGACAAAAAAACTCACTTATACTGTAAATAATTTTATTGTTGTACATTATTTAGGTATTAAATTTTTGCTGTAGTCACTTATTTGAATAAATTGACTTACAATTTAGTAAATTATTTAGAACCTTTAACTCTACGAACTATTATGCGTATTTAAACGCATATTAAAATAAATTTATATGCACAACAAAATTAATGTATGAGCAATAAAAATATAGTAGGAAGTCCATCATTCCCAATTCATGAATACAATTAATTATATGAGCATTTATTATCATTAATTGGTTTTGTTTTCCTTTCTTGCAATCCTGTTTTAAATCGATAAATGAATTTTAAACGCAAAATATTAAATTCGAAAATTGAAATTAAAATTTTTCATTTTTAAAAAAGTTTTTATAAACTGCATGGTTATATGTTTAATAATGTCCATAGTTGAAAAAAGAATATTTTGTCAGAAATAATCTTCTTTATATTTAGTAACAAGTTAAAATAAAATGGAATTATTTACTTTATATATATATATATATATATATATATCTTGCATCTTATTGACAATAGAGTAGTCTGTACATTTATGACAAAAGAGATTCTTTTAGTTTCCATGTAATTAAAATTCCTGTATGGAACAGCAATTTGCATCTATCAATTTACAGAAATATTGTTTTTGAATTTTTACTTAGGAATGATAACTTAACTACCAACAAAATAGATAAATTTAATAATATCAAGAAATTCTTCCAATGCTGCTTAGATCATGACTATCCTTTTAACTTCTTAAGAACATATATTCATCACAATTACATTAATCGTCTTGCTATTTCTGATTTCAAAACCACCATACAACAATAGGATTTCAAAGTCAGCATTTTAGTGGTTTTGCTGTGAAGATTCTGTTTTAACACTCTTCACGCAGTTTATTTTTTCCACACCCTTCTTAAAAATCTTATAAAATGAAAAATTTCTACATTTTTAGCAACCAACCAAATTTCTACATTTTGACAACCGTTTAATTTTCTACATTTGTGACAACCCAACCAAGTTATAGCCTACCAATTTGAATGTAATCTTTCTTGGCGTCTTCCTTACAAGCTGGTATAAAGGATCCGTTTAAGTGCAATTTAGATTTTTATCACAACATATAAAAGCTTTCCATCGGTTTCAAGAGTGTTGGATCTCCTGGAATAAGCTCTGTGACAGAAGTTTTAAAATCTTTTTGGAAGAATCCTTTTACTGGGTAATTCTTTTGATATTTTTCTGCTTAAACATTTTGGGAGAGTTTTTTGCTTAATAGTAGTCGGTTGTTCTTTCATATTTCTATGAGATTTTTTATACTTTGGATTTTTTATACTTTGGATTTTTTATACTTTGGATTTTTTATACTTTGGATTTTTTATACTTAGAATTTTTATACTTTAAATTTCTATTTATTTTATTTTGGTCTTTCCTACCGAGTTGCAAAGGGGGAAGGTTGGCGCCTTCAAACTAGTTTAACCCCACTTATTCGGTCCTAAGTCCGAAATTGCATTTTGACTCGCTAGGTTCTTATTTGTATTTCATTAGATTTGATCTTAAATTTTTTTTATTATTATTTCCTGTTATGTTCTATATTTTATATAAATTTCTTTTATATATATATATATATATATTATATATATATATACAGATAGAGAGAGAGAGAGAAAAATTAAAAGGTTAATATTTAAGCAAACATTTCTGATAAATATGCATGCAACAGTAGTTCCGGCAAGTATTAAAGAAATTGAAGAAATAAGATATTCTTGTCTTCAGAACGGCTAAAATAAGTTCATATAAATTTTTAAAACTCATCATAGTTCATTAATTAAAAAATTGACACTAAGCATTTAACTTAAAAAAAAATTATTTTTCTAAATAATTTCATCGAACTCTTAATATACCCTATATAGAAACATAAGGGTATTACATCCAATATAAATGGATAACTGAAATATTTCCTTTATTATTTCTTTATGTTTTTAAATTTAATGTGTTATAATAAATTTTATTTTAAAAAATCATCCAAAATTTCATTGCTACTGATACTTTTCTTCAATTTATTCTTGGTAGACACTGAATCCTATACATTTTTCTAAGAAGCTCAATAATATTTTAATTCTTTAGTTTAAACGCGTAAATCCCTAAAATGATTTACAAAAAAAGTAAAAAAAACAAACAAGAAACCAAGATTTCCTATTGGTACTTTTTCAGTTGGTTGTTCTATGTTCCTAATACACTGAAAAGAAGCTACTTCTTCTAATAATTGTGAGCCCTGACATCACTCTATCATCATTTCTTAGGTTTCTCCCTGACGATTACTTGGCCACGTGTCAAGCGTGATTCATTACTTATGTTCCGTTTCTTCAGAAATGAACAATAATAGAATGCTTCTTTCAGATATTGAGGAGTATTTTCTTCCTATTATGAAAAGAAAATAACTTTTATCTAACGATTGGGGGAATACATTCGGTTGCATGTAAACTTCTTCGGACTATAATTTGCCTGAAGACAGGGACGGAACTAAATACAATGAAAATAGCTGGACATACTGAAATCTCGATTCAAAATGCTGTTGAATAAAAACAAATAAACTTAAAATAATTTTTTGATTCTCTCTTATACTTCTTAAATGAATTTATTTTCAAAGAGCAAACAAATTTTAAATTTATTTTCTTTCCCTTTCGCAAAAGGTATTTTGTTTCAAGAAAATTCTGCCTAAAATTTGAAAACAAATAATCGTTATTAGGGATGATTTCCATGTTCTTAGTTTGAAAAGTAGAATGGCTGCTTTAATAGTATTAATGAAATAAAAGTAGTTTTTTTTTCCAAACATTAATTTGTTACCTTTTTAAGTAGAAGCATAGTATTTCGTTTCATGAGTATAAAAATTTTTTAATGTGGATTTATAAAACATTTTTATAATAAATAACTTTTTAAATATATATTGATTCTTAGTAAACATCTACTTAATGATACACGATATTTTCCCAATAATTTCGAGGATTTTTACTCTATAAAACTCTGAAATCTTAGATATAAAATAATATACATTTCTATATAACAGATTCAAATAAACAAATGCTATGCATGGTATGCCACTATTTTTCTATCTAATGTATTTGCATATTAGTTTCTTAAGATATGGCTGTACAATCAGATACGTGATGTAAAACAAAGTATGGATTATTGAAAAAGTTTGAATATGATATATATTTTTTAAAATTTTTACAAAATAACATTGTATACTTAAAATGCTGAATACCTTTTATAAAAATACTGTAATATAAATTTTGATTACTGCTATTTTAAGCTCATCTTGTATAAATAGCATTATTAGCACAAATAAATGACCCGTCTGTAAAAATTTTCATTTTCGAACTACTACACATGTATACGGGAGTTTTATTTTTATTTACAAAGTATCAATTTGGGCTCTTTTGTTACATGAAAGACATCAAATCTGTAATCAGGTTCATTCACAACATTTTGTAGAATCATACTATTAATTATTCCTAATCTTGCATTAAATGTTTTTTTTTAATTTCTTGCACCGTTTTTGGAATTGGTGGTGCATAAGTATTGTCTTTGAGGTCGTCTCATATACAGAAATTACATGATGTAAAGTCTAGAGACCTTGGTGGTGATACGATTTGATTAATCAATGTCATCTTCAAGCCCCACCCATAAAGCTCATTGTTTAGTTTTTCCGAACTTGAAAAGAACAATGGGCTGAGGCCCTATATTGTTGAAACACAAATTTCTGCTGTCTTCAAGCATTTGTGAAAATAACAAATTGGCGATAGTTTCCAGATAGTTGCTACCTGTTTCCGTTTCCATAAAATATTCCCTTTTGGTGAACCTTCTTACAATTGCTGAATTCCACGATTTTCAATTCCTCTTTGATCGATGGCGAAAAACAATTTGTAATGGGGACCATTCCTACTTCCCTCTAATCCTCCTAGTCTACTCTCGGCCCCGGCTGGATGTATGGGGAGAACTAATTGATCAGTCGATATGATTCACTGAAATTATTTTATTGTCACACTTATTAACACAAGTACAATAATGATTCAACTAAGATAATTTAGATTAATGATTAGAGCGCGAAGGTGAGGCCAGTTAGCCTGGGGATAATATTTACGGACTCTCAACTAATTCCTACGATAACTTATACTAGCTCGTTATTAACTCAGCTGCGCACTAACAATTTACTTTCTAACTTCTATTTAAATAATATTCATAATGCCTGAACTCTTGTCAGTCAGAAGTCCTACAGATGAGGTCTTGAATACTAATAGCTGTCTTGATCAGCTCACATCCAAGTGATCCTCACATTGGATATCTTCAATTCTCACTTTAATAATCTTAGATTCTCACTTCAATAACTCACGATCCTTCCTTCACTAACTCTCAAAACTCGCGAATACAAAATTGATACAATAAATTTAATTTGCATAATCACTTTTTCTTACCTTCGGTGAAAGTTGGTCGAGACAATTACTTTTCTTAAAGAATCCCCAAGGGGTTAGTAGAGCCACGTGTAGATCCGTCAGAAATTGGTTTATTTTTCTTTAATTGAGTGTATTACGTAGCGTATGTAATAGTTTCGAAAATATAGATTTTTAAAATCCGTTTATTCATTTGCGCAAACCCTATCTGATGCATTATCTATCTATCTATCTATCTATCTAAATCTATATATAACACCAAGCATATATATACATATATATATATATATATATGCTTGGTGTTTTGTGAAGTTATCCGGCAGAAATATAAAGTAGAGAAGACCGAAATAAACAAATTTAGTACAAAACTATGAGTGCGAAGATGCTGTGTTGAAGTGATAGAAGATGCTGTTGAATTCGATACTTGAAAGCCTTTTAAATAACTTAATCTTCAATCCCCGCACAGATTACGAGCATAATGTATAGTTACACCGATTCGGAGCTAGCCGACATGCATTTTATGTATGGGGATACAAATTTAAATGGTGCGACAGCTTAAATGATGCATTAGATAGGGCGAGGTAGACCTATTTTTCCGCCAGTACACTTTCTATGTTTGAAATGCTTGGATTTCTTGTTCTAGTGACACAGCATAATCTGCGATAATCTCATTGCGTGTGATGAATATTTGGTGGACATATTATCAGTTTCTGCTGGAATATGTCTGATATGCATGAAATTTTTGCTAATGTGTGCTAATTCATGACTTGTCCATGTGAATCTTATATCATTTTTGGAGGTCACTTTTTTGAGCATCTATTTTATAAAGCTTGACTTTTAAATGCTTATATCCTTTGACTTTACCTTTCTTTTTTCACTTATGTGTTACTTTTTTCCATGTTAGTATTTACACGCGATATTTCCTTGTACACATTCTTATTGGCCCACATTCTTATTATTATCACATTCTTATGCCCACACAACACACATTCTTGCCGACATTCTTATTATTATTACATTGGTTATTTAAGTCCCTTCTATCTGTCTTTACATTTTTGCCAGATATTTTTGAAACGTCGTATATATAGGTGTATGTGTGTGTATAATATCTATTTTTTTAATCTTTTATAATATATTTCACATTGTAATCTGTTATACTTTTCTACATTTTGATGAAAATCATAAGCAAAAAGAGGAAGGTTACTTAGCCATTAAAACTTGGTTTAATCCTGCTAAAAGAAGTTTTTAGCTGACTATGTTTATCGTTGCTATGGAATCCATTTGGGATTTTTAGTGTTCTTGACTATTTTCCATTATTGAAGAGAAAAAAATCTTCTAATTACTTATTCGAGATCAGATTTTCCTAAGTTTTTGTATAAATTTCTATTTATTTAAGCAAGTTGCTTGTGTGTTCGTAGATTAATGAAAAAGCATTCATATTCTGGTAAAAAAAATTAACATTCTACTGAACAATTGTGCATTACGTGTTAATGTTACTCTTGGTATAACAATGTTACAAAATCAACTGATTTTTTTAAAATTCTGGATAGAAAACCTTACGTTTTACTTCCACAATTCCAATTATTTATATCATGCAATACTTTACCTTAATCAAAATTAAAATACAATTGTATTTATCGTTCTTGCTAACATTAAAAGGCACCATCTTTCAAATATACTTTCTTATTACATATCTACGTGTAATAAATGTATTGTTTAATATTTAAAATAAAAAGACACAAAACTACGTAAATTCTTCATTGTTTATTTAAAATAATAACAAAATTCAAGAGCCACGGGAAATTTGAATGTTAAAAAGAAACTTTTGAAAAGAGAAATTAATCGATATTTGTCTATAAAATATCGATAAAATGTCAAAATATCGATAAAATATCTTTTAAAATGTCAAAAAAAATATTTCTCAATTTATCAATCTAAACTCTCAAATTGATCATTTCATGTAAATCCTTTCTCACAACAAAAATTGTGATCCAATATAATCCTTAGAAAGTAAATAAGAGCCTGGGAGAACTATAATATTAATCATTTCAGAACACAGATTTTGAAATTAACCGCTAGAGATATAATACATATATAATGCTAACATTTATTATTTTCCTACGACCTTATTTATAATTAACAGTATTACTAAACCCTCACGTTAAAAAGGCACATTAAACATTGCCAATATATGTTTAAAAAAAAAAACATCGCACCATTCTCTCCTGATTGAAAGTAAACCTCAACAGGTACACTATTCTTTAGTGGCCATCTTTCTTGGACGAGTGGTACTAAACGTTGAATGTGGCTATCTTTCATCCGCAATGTTATTAAGCCAAAGCATGCATCTGGCGTACCATCGACGATTCTGCCTCACCAAATTAGTGTAAGAGGACCACAGAGACTTATAACGTTAAGTTACGATCAGGGGAGTTACGTCATCCCGCCAAGCACCATCCCACCACCTTTTGTGGGTGTTTTCGTTCTTCTAATTTATCCGCAATTAAGGGGATAACTCACGATGACGACCTGCTTTAGATGGAACAGATGGCTTTCCAGTTGACGTTGTCCCGCGACATGTTTACCAGTAGATTTTAAAATATTTTCTGGCAAGGAGTATAAAAGGATAGTTTGCTTAGAATAGAGTGTATTATCGGACTTTTTTGGAGTGATCGAAATTATTTTCCTGTTTAGAAATAGGGAATAGACTGAATAAAAATAAGTAAATGAAAGAAATAAAAACTAAACAAAAATAAATTAAACCCCTTGTTTCCGTAAGAATGTGTGTGTGTGTTGAATATTATTAAACGAAATAACCAGCTTTGGAACTTTTGCAGTTTGTTCTATGTTATTAAGTATAAACTTTTTAATAATAGTCATTTATTAATCAGTAATCAGTGCTTTTAGTTAATTTTAATTTCTAAGTATTATTAAATAAATCAAAAAAACAATATCTACTATCAACAAGAATTCAAATTTGATTAACGAAGCACTAGATATGATGCATTTGAGTTAAAGTTAATTAAAGCAGAAACTTTTTAATATTAAAAGAATAATTACTTGTATAAAGTGAAATAAAATTTGATTTGTTCATGTAATAGCATTTAGTTATATAGTTGGGTTTAACATTTTTAAAGTGTTCATATAGTTTTTTAACACAGATAGCCATAAAGCATTTGGGATCCAATATTTAATGTTGTTAGACGATTATAATATTTATTTTTTGGAGACAAAATTCTTAAATCATGTGTGGAATTAATTTTTTATTCAAACACGATACTTTCATCCATTTTATTTAATGAAGTGAAAAATATAATTTTCAGCTGTGTTTCATGTGATTAGCAAATATCATAATATTTTTTTTGTAAACGTCCTCTTTATTCATGTAGCCATTACGTATTGTGAATCCTTCCGTGATTATTAAAACTTTAAAACTTCACTTTCATGCTTAGAGTTGGTTTAACCATTGTTATAGATGTTTACTTTTTTCAAAGAAGTATTGCAACATGGGATATGCATTTTTTCACAAATATTGTTTAACAAATGAACTAAAAATTAATTTGAATGCAATATGTGCCTTATTACGTAGCAGGAGTATTTTGGGGCATTTTTATTAACTGTTTAGTTGTATATAAATTCGAGCTATTATCTTTATTTTAATAAATTAAAAGTTTACTCGTTTATTCAACGGCAATAAATTGATATTTCTTATTATATATTAATTAAATATGCTATTAACTATTCAAAAAATTACTCAAAGTGCTTTAATTTAATTATAAAATTGTTATCATATGAAATACAGGACAGACGATTACTTGTCTTGTATTAAAGATAATCCTGTAAATATTGCAGATTTCAAAGTTAAATCTTATTTTTAAATTATAATATTTGTCATCTAAAACTTCGATTTTTGTTTGCTTTTTTCAGATTAATTGAATTATATTCAATAACTTCATTTTTGTTTTTTTGTTTTATGGATTACCAAAATATACTATGTATAGAAAGATGAAAAATTCATTTTTATTACAGTGTTTTAAACTGTTTTTAAAAATTCTTAGAGGAATCAGCATTTACCATCACATATTCATCTAAAAAAAATGAAAATAGAATAAAAGTATGGAAATATTTTCGAAATTAAGAATATTCTGGTTAGTAGAATAAAATACTCGTAACCAATGAGAAATGAGCCTTAGTACTTCGTATACGTCATTTAGGTTAATACCAATCTTTAACTTGATTGATCGATTGTTTATTAGCATTCTAATCTAAAGCAACACGAGGACTATTGGCAAACGACCTAGTAATTTTGAGCCCCAATCAATTGACAATGACGAAATTTGAGCAGGCATTCCACTCTCTAAACTTCCACATCACGATAACATGAGGACGTTGAGTCCTTAAACGTTCTTGTTAGGTCAGTGGTCACTACAACGAGCTTTCAAAATAATCAATATGGTGATTCATTTTCCTTTCAAAATGTGTTAAGAAAAATTTGAAAAAGAAATAAAATCAATAATCTATTTTTATTAAATTTTGTGAAAAAGCATCTATAAGTAATAAACCGTTAACGCTAAATCAATTAAAAAAAATTAAGAAATTCATACTTTAAGTAGAACAGAGCTCTTGAATTTCTTTTAATTTGATATTGCATAGTAAATACTCAGGTATGAAAAGATATTTATTCCATTTAGAGACCTTAAAAGGCTCTTTCAACAGTAAAGCACATCCAATGCAAGTATTACTGTAGTAATTACATAATTCAAATTCTTTTGATGTAATTTTCTTAGTCCAGGTACCATTTCATATGGATTATACCACTGGCATTTCAATATTACTAAACTTTTAGATGTTTTTATTTTCAAAGCAAGAGCACAGCATTTCAATGTAATATCGTTTCATGTGTATTGGCTTCTTTTTCACATTTCGAACTACCTTTTCTACATAACTCAAGCATTCTCTTGGGAAATAGAGACATGAGAACTTAGGGGGCATAAATATTCACAATTGAAGAAGTTTATACGGAAACCATATGGATTTATGAACATTTCTGCTCTTTATTCTAAAGTAAAGAGACTCAACAGTTTATTGAAAAGTAATCCAATATGTCTGCTCAAAAATTCAAAGCAAAAGCCTTAAATGAAAAAATTGCATTTCCAAACTCGGATAAATTTTTGATATAAATATGCTAATTTTTCATAGAGGTGTATGAAGAAAAGGATAAACTCTTCCGCGTCTTTTCCGTTCTTTCAAGAGTTATCAAGTTGGAAAGGACAGAAAGACAATCTACACGACGAAAGATTCCATCTATAGAGGAACGCTTTCTCTTCAGAAATAAATGAACGAAGTTAAAGTGCAGTCACATATTTCCGAATTTCGTGTGAGTGTTTGCAATGCCAATCAGTTTTATTTAAAGCAGCACTCCCAAACTTTTTGAACCGGTCTTTGTTTGATCATTTTACTATGGTCCGATAAGGGGGACGGCATTGACTATTTATATTTTAGATTGTTTGGATTTGATTTTAATTTAACTGTATATAAATATGTGAATATGCTTTCAAAATAAAATAGTTAGACAAAAAAATATATAAAGTGAAGAACATTGAGTATAAAGTGTTTTCCATGGAAAGTTGCACAAGCCCGAGAGAAGTACACGACAGTAAATAAAATGGAAACAATTGAATATCCTCCACTGAAGGATACCGGTCCGCGGCCCGAGGGTTGGGTTGAAAGTATCCATCAACTCATTTAGAGCAAAAAAGGGAAGATCTGATTCAAAGCCAAATTCTTTGTTCATATTTTTAATAATCAAAGCTCTTTTTACACACACAGGGAAATTTAGTGAATATTTCAAAATATCTATATTAACACTAGAAAGACTGAAACTTAGTATATACCTCTATTGCCCAAAAGCGGTCAAAATGACTGCATTGTGAAAAAATAACTAATGAATAAAGAAATTTGTTTAAAATTCATTTTTAATAATTTTTATATTATTTGCAGTCATAATACAAGTTATAAGTAAACATTAACAATACAAAAAATTTAGTTCTCATGGAAAAAAAAGGCATTAAAAAAAATCTAAGAAATTGTGTCATTATATACGTAATTGTTTCCTAATTGAAATTAAAAAGCAATCAAAATTATTGCCTTGGGCAATCTAGTGTTAATAGACATTTTGTTCTTTTAAAAGTTCAGTCATGGAGAGATTGAATTTTTATTTTAATCAATTTACTGGTTCCCCCTTACACCGTACGGGCTATTAAAAGCTAACCACAACCGGTTTTCCCATACGCTGTACTCTAACACTGATATTTTCTTCTTTATATCTTTCATTTGTGCATATTCTTAATGATTATATTGTGAGATTATTAGCGTTAATGTTTTTAAAAGATGCAGTTTGTCCATGCTACTGAAATACTTCTCGTCTGGGATTTTCTTTGCGGTGAAGGCAGGGCTTTAAATTTTTGAAAGTATTTGATAAGGAACAGGGGTTGACAAGGCAATGAGCAATTTGTTGCTTGAGAAAAATTTCAATGGAAAGATAATCCAAAAAGGCTGATATTATTTATGTTCCCATTCTAATGTAAGACTTAGTAATGCTTCAACTTGTGTGTGCATGTATTTATGCATACGCACACTCACAAAATCCTCAACCGTTTGAGAAAGAGGTGCGAACATGAAATGTTTTTGTAAGTAGGAGAGAAATTGTGATAAGATATATGAAGCTTTCTTCATAGTATGCATAGTGAACCTTTTAAAAGTAAATATTTAGGGTGTCTTGTGTTACACAGTTATAAAATAAAAAATAGCGTAAAAACATTAAAATTGAAAAAATTTAAATAAAATTCCTTCTTTTTCGTTTCCTATGTTAAGTATTGTGCTTAGTTACATTAAAAAAAAATGTGCTTTTTTCAGAACATTTTCAGCAAAAAAATTGACCTCTAACGGAATTAAGCGAGTCCAAATCTTAATCTTAGGAATGGAATACTCAGAAAAACTCATTATAGTATATATCATATATGAATTAGAATTTTAATACAACCGCATTATTTTTTATTGAGATTTGTTCAATTGTTGAATGTTGTTTTGATTGGCATAATAAACATTTAAATTTCTGAATCAACAATTGTACAATAATTTATAGATTTAATTTCAAATACAAAAGTCATTCTGCAAGTTATAAGGGTAGTTTATTAATGAGTTCAATAAATTTATAAGTAACCTGCGTATATTCATGTTTCGGAAATTCATAATTAATTGAAAACTTCTTCCATTGATTGAATATGATAATCTTTCCGTTTTGGACATTGTGATTTATCATTGTGTTTTGAAATTAACTGACACGTTTTAATATGGTTTACAGATGTCTCTTTCTAGTATTTACAATTTTATGTACAACTGTGACGAACCGAAACAAATTTTTAAGTCTATTTTCGAAAGCATTATAGAATTTGTCAAACATACAAGCCACAACTGTTATAAATTAAATTGATAGCGCATAAATTAAAACTGTTATTTTTATAAATATTTTAATTGCTTCATTAATTTTTCATAAGAAATAAAACGGGACAGTTTACCATTTACAAAGTTTGAAGTTAAAATTCATAAACTTTTATGACATATTTCAACTCTATGGGTTTGTTTTTCAAAATCATTTTGAATGCCTGATATAAAAAAAAATTATAATTCATTTTTTTTACATTAGAAATTCAGCACACATTTGATATAAATATTTTATTTTATTATTAGGTGATGATTGCAGTAGAGATACACTGTTACAACACCTCAATGCCAGTGTGTGGTTTTAGTTTTTCCAAAAATACATTTTCCCACTGTTAATGTAAATATTTTCTTTTATTATTAGATGATGATTATAGTAGAGATAAACTGTTACAACATATCGAAGCCACAGTGTGGTTTTAGTTTTTCCAAAAATATATTTTCCCACTGTTGATACAAATATTTTATTTTATTATTAGATGATGATTGCAGTAGAGATACACTGTTACAACATCTCAAGGCCAGTGTGGTTTTCATTTTTTCCAAAAATATATTTTCCCACTGTTGTTGTAAGTTTTTCACAAAACATATTGTTTTGACTCTAAGGGCTTTTAAAGTATCTTGAAGTAACAGTTACTTTATCTCGGCTGAGGGAAAAAGTTCCACAGAGTATAATATTTTTATTTGTTAAAACCAAGATTCGTGCGAGTCCGTTGTTAATGCATTGGTTTTTTAACATGTGATAAGAAAAAAAAATTATGTAATTAATTGATCCAACAATGTTCCCATAGGATAGTGATAATCACCTCTCAATTCCAGTGTTCCAATTTGTTTTTAAAGCAACATTTATTACGCATTCTATGAAAATGTTTCATGATGTTAGTACTTTTTGTTCACTTAATTATTTTTTCGATACATTAAATGTTGTATTTATTCTTATCTTCTCAAGTATTTCGTTAAAAATTACTTTTTGATGCATTAATCTTAAGTTTTTCTTCTCTTCGATTATATTTATGTACAAACTTTTAATCTTTTTTTTTTGTGTGTCAAGGTACAACGACACCTCCTTTTGTCATTAGATATTTAATAAACGATTCTGCATTGATTATCTTTAAAGAAGAGTTAAATAACGATTCTTTACATTTAAGGAACAGAAAAAAAATTAAAACCTATGAGAAAAATATAAAAGAAAATATGGAAGTATTTTAGTGATAAATAAAGAGTTTAAAATTATCTGATGATGGCATTATTTATAAGCTAATACTAATTAAAAATAAAGTTCTGTTAGTTAAAGATATACATATAACTTAAAAAAGAGTATCTTATTTAATCTGTTGCATTTATTTAAAATAATGATAAACGATTAGAAAATTTTTTCATTGTCTAATTTTAATATCCGTATGCATTTTAATTGCAGATCATTGTTCAGTTTATCAGCATAAAAGATAAAACCTGAACATATTAAAATAACTAAGAAGATTATACCGTGAAAAAAGTATGATTCCTTAAAATTATACAATAATATCAATTTGAGATCTGTTATCACCGAAACAATTTAATTCTTTCTCCCTATTTTTCCTCTTTTCTAACAATAGTTTAAGTCTAGAAATGTAGAATAGTAGCATAATATGCTGTATTTAGTCTTGGAATAGCATTAGGAAAAAGATTAAAATATTAATGTTTACAAATGAGTTTTCTGATTATCACAAAAAAATTAAAAAATAATTTACATGGTAAAAGCTTTTTTGAAAATCAGGTATTCGCTTTACATAAATGCATTTTAATCTTTAAGCTAATCATTCAAGGTAAAGAAATGGTTTCTGTTCATAATATTTTTAAAGAAAAATTTTAAAGATAGTTAGTGCACAATAATTTACTTTAAACACATGGTTAAATATATAAGTGATGTTTCAATATATATATATATATATATATATATATATATATATATATATATATAAATGTAATAATTCCCAGTAATCTAATCTTTAATAGTTTTTGATTTATCTATGGCCCATCCCTTCAGGACCCACGTTTTAATAATAAGTTAGCCAGCCACCTAACGAGAGTATTTTGAAGTACATCTATACACCCACTCAGATCATGTGATTTAAGCTGCCTATATATACACCGAGATTTTTGAAGACCGCTCTCTTGTGCTTTGTCTGCCTTCAATTTGTGTAACCGGCTGCAGTTTGGTTTGTGTCCATTTCTTGTTATGTTGGAACGCTATATGTTTAATGTTCAATAAAATGTGTTCACTATTTCAAAGGACTGCCTCGGCAATGTGCCATCAAAAATAAACATCAATCACCTTAAATAATATTATTAGGAAATCCATTCCAACGACCACGTCTGAACACATTTTTATGCATGTACATATCGAAACGAAAAAAACAACTGACTCACTAACTCATCATGATATCTCCGGAACTATTAAACTTACAAATTTGATATGTTTCTTATGTTAAGTAGACAATTTTGAGCACTATAAGAAAATTTAGACTCTGACTCTAGTTTTGAAAGATTTATATCATTTTTTTTTCCAGAGAGACTTTATCCAAAATATCCTAAAAGTTACAAAATTGAAACTGCTTGAACACGGCTAATGGATTTTTTTTCTTAAGAAAAAAGCACTTTATTCAAAATTAGCTGATTTATATGTAAGCCAAATCCTTATTTCAACTTTAAAATTATCCGAAATTCATCACAGTGTATGCATAGAAATATATGGTATTCTAAACTATATTTATAATTATAGTTTATTTTTGTCTTATCCAAATGGATTATCATATAAATTGCAAAAATTCATGTTTAACTTTAAAAACGATTGTAAATTATTTTATTCAATACAATTATAATTTACACTTAGAAAAAGAGAATATTAAAGGGCTGATAGCAAAATTGATAAATTACTTTACCCATATTTCAATATTTTGAAAATTGCTTATTAAAATAGCAATAATTCATTTTAGTTACAATCGAAATAAATAGAATATTGATAGCATTCAAAAGTAACTAAATTAATTTGAAGAAAGAATTAGAATGCATTTAATTTTTTTTGCAAGATATAAAAATAAAAAGTATAATTTATATGTTTCAATGAAAGTATTGAGAAAAGAAAATACCTTTTTTTTAACATTTTGTTCTAAAAGTAACATAAAATGTCAACAAATAATTTTGAAAAGCGACCGTTTAGTTAAAATATAGTAAAGAAGTTTTTAAAATGGGCCTTGATTAAATCCTAATTCAAGCTTTTTCATTTGTAATCAATATTTTAAATAAATCAATAAGTTCACTAGTAAAATGACGGGAAATAAAGTGATGAATCTCATAATTTAGGACAACGGTTATGTGATAAGAATGTTTCAAACAGAACTTCTCTTGTAATTTTGATACCGCACGCTTAATTTAACTAATTTTTTTCTAATCAAATATTATAGAAATTACTAGTGTAAAGTATTTACGTAATATTTTACTTTTTAATTTAGCAGAGAGTTAGATAATTTCAGAACTACTCTTGGATTTATTTTTATTTTAATTTTAAATTGTTCAGATAACATGCTAAAATATAAAGGTGTTTTAATTTTAAATGTTTTAAATATATATATATATACATATATAATAATTTCAGTAATTATTCATTTCATTATTGGTTATTAGTTTCAGTATTCAATTTAATATTAATTGAAAATACTCGCAACGTATTCAACGGAGAAAAAAAATCAATCTAATTCAATAACTTTTTCATAAGTACAGTAAAATGTGTTTTTGTGCGGCTGTTAGGGGCCGCATAAAAATAAACTGCACAAAAATATATTCGAAATTTTCATTAATTCTTACAAATAACAAAAAACTTCGTCGACATAATTTACACAGGTACTACAGATTTTTTTTTTTTGGGAGGGAGAAAGACCGCATAAATTAAGTCGCACCTACAAAAATACTCCAAATATTAACGAAATTTATGAGAAAGTACTTAAATAACAAAATAGATAATTAAATTACACAGGAAACATTTTAAAAACATATAGTTTCTCAATGTATACGTGAAGAAGTTTTTAAAATGCGCATACTTAATTCATTACTACTCCTCATATTTCAAAGTGCTCATCTTCCTGTGATAAATAAGTACAAGATCGCTTTCATCACTTGAATTGATTTATTTTACGGCACCATAAAGATAAGTTTTTGTGACGAAGGTCGGTTGTTCAGATGCTTGTAAAAGTTACGATAACCAGATATGCATGATCGAAGTTCTTTTTGAAATTTCATACTTCTTTCGGAATTTGTATTTATTTTAAGAAAATGCTTTTCCAATTTGTTGAAAAGCTGTATACTTGTACACATTTTATCCGCTTTCAAAAAATTCGATTCTTCTTGTTTGTCTTCATAATGTATCAAATTATTGATATAATGTCCCTATTATTGAAAATTTCGTCTTCAATCAAGCGCGAGCTCTTGGAGCGTTGAGAGAAAGCAAATGAATGTGCATTATCGGGAGACTGTTTATAACTAATGGACAGAATGCCCTGTAGTATATAAATGCACATTGCAAGGGCGTTACGAACACCCATGCTGTCAAGGCCTGACTAACGCCAAGTGCGTATTTACCCAATTTATAAAATATTAAAGGCAAAACCTTGCTTTTTGCAGGGTCCCCTAACATTTTCCTTTACGCCAATGGTACATTGGTAGAAAACATGACAGTGACGCCATAGCCGTTGAAATTCTTATATCACACACATGAAGAAATATCGTACAAATTAAAATCACATGGGGGAGAGGAAGGACCACACAAAAACAGGTTTACTGTAATAATAAATAAATAAAATAATTATTTTATAAATTTATATTTAACTATTATTTCATTCGACAAGACAGAGTATTTATGCTTTATTTAAACTTCAAATTTAAGAAATTTGGGAAAGTTAAAATAGTACTTTCAAACAATATATTGTATGAATTCAAATACTAGACTTCTCTCATTTCCAGATAAATTTCTCATAATTTATGTCCTTTCGATGTCGAAAATATAGTTTCATTCTAATTTTTTTACACTGAAAACTTTTATTATATGAGCTTAAATCAGGTTGTAAAGATATTTTCCATCCAAATTTTCATTTGTAAGCCTTTGCTTTAAGTTACACTCGTAAATCTCAACTGCGTCAGAAAATTTTAAAATCCCTTGGTGTAATTTAATTTGCTCTACATTATACGTTTATTATAGGCAGTCACACAGATTTATGTGATACACTTGGTTTTTTTGAATAAAAATTAAAGGAGGAGGATGATACTTAAGTTACCTCTTCGTACTCCAAACTTCCATGTACTTTCTCGTACAAAACCAAAATAATTAGTAGTGCTTAACATGTGCAATAGTTCCATTAGACCACTAAGTTATCTTTATTTTATATATAAAATTATACCATATTTTTTTATCTGCTGCATTCTACGCTTGTTTATCTATTTGTACGTTTATGAAAATAATCTTACCATTTTCTTGAAATAATTTTGATGAAAATAATTTTAACATTTCTGTTCTTCAAATTCAGACTTTGGTGTATTTTATTGCCTTCGATATTAGGTTCTGAACGTGGGTGATAAGGCCCCATTGCGGGCGTTTGAGGCTTTCAGCGGGGTAGTAAAAGAGCCAGAGAAAATTAGGGGGCGTTGAACTGGCACAGAGGAGCTTGGGCAGATGAACCAAATAGAGTCTAAAGAAGACTAAAAAAATCACTGATTATGTACAAACAAAAGTAAACTTTAATACGGTTGACTTTATGTTGATTGCATGGATTAAAATCATTTCTATATCACATGTACGAAAATTCCCATATTTCGGTAGTTCAAAAAGTGGAGGAAAAACTTAAAGATTATATTACATTCAGACCTACATTAAATTGAATGATATAGTGCATTTTTTAATTTCTGTAGTGCACGTGTTGTCTTTGATTTACATCATCCAACATTTTACTTGGAGGTGGATAAGACTTGGTTTCAACGACAGATGACCGAATGTCTTCACGAATAATACCTGCTGCAGCTTCTACAATTCGCAACCGTTCTTCTCTTTGGGATCCCTTTTTTTATCGTCATACCAAGCTTTTGATAATATATTAGCTTGTGTATCACGAAAAGATATGATTGTAAAATGAAATTGATTAATGAAATCTATTACTAAATGTAATGTAATAATTAATAAAAAAATGCCAATTGTTCGTAACTATATATATTTTTAAAGTTTATAGACTTTATAAGGCGTATTATATTATGTGACTAATTGTTGACCTTGTATTTTGCTGTAGATAGCCAACCATTGCGCGTTCAGCGCCCTATATTTCAAAAACGGTTTGATGTATAAAAAAATGTTTCAATTAAAGTTATAGAAAATTTTATTCTCTAAAATATTTATAATAAATGTAAATAGCATTAAAGCCATAGGAAACGAGATATTTGCAAAAAACCCGATTTTCTTGACCTTTGACCTTGAATATCGTAAGACGCGGACACGAGATTTTATGAGACTTTTGAGATAACATTTAGAGTGACAAAATAAAGGTTTATACAAGTTTTCAGCTTATTATCTCTCATTCCGCAGTTGACCCTTTTTTTTTTACTAAGATGACTGGGCTATACTGCGAGGAGGTGTTAAGAGCAGTGGAAAAGAGAGGTGTCTGTTGCACGGTGACTAGGCTCAGAATGCCCTCGACAGATCAATAGTCGAGAAGACCATCACATCATACGTCACACCCTCACAGCACCAACAGCCACATTGTTTGCCTTTTCCTTATGAACTGAAATTCAATTTCAATTGTTAGCAATATTGTTTGGATGGTCAACTGGTAGTCCGTTGCAGAATGAAGAATTTAGCAATGTTTGTGTGGTATGCTTAGAGAGAAAAACATTCAGTTTCTTAAATGGCAAAGAATGTGTTTTTCTTTTTAAAGGATTAGTAGAATGAAATTTGTGTGTGTGTGTCGAAAGTTCCGTGAATGTACCAATTATACACAAAGACCATTCAGTAAAAGAAATTCTTGCCTACTACTAAATATCACTCTATGGATCGAATTCTAAATTCATTTTCCAGAATTATTCAGCACCATACCATAAATCTAAAATTGTATAAGCATCACATGCACATTTATAACACACATCAGTTACGTTGCATATTTTGTTTACTTTTCCTATCTTCATGTCCATTTTCTACATCTTTATAAAAAAAAAAGAAAGTACGACTGTAACATCACTATCTTGAATGCATATAGTTATATAGATCCGTTTAAAGCCAGTTAAATAATTGTGAAACTAGAAGGCGGAAAGAGTTGAACCGGATACCTGGATCAGTGATTTAGTAAATTCAGTGTTAAAAGAAAATTGTAAAAAAGTTAAAAGGCAAAATATTGGTAACTGCTTTCTTAGTAAAATTCGAGGTGTTTTTTGAATTTATTTTATGGTATTTAAGGCAAAGTACAATAAATGCATTATTTAAATCTAAAATTCCCCATTGTATTGAAAACACATTTTTTGCCATTTGTATATGTTGAGCTATTTTCTAACCCTTTAAAGTTCACTAAATATTCCCTTTGAAAAATTAACAAAATAATTTCAAAAATGACTATTAGACATGAAGGTGATCATAAATATAAAAAAAAATAGCATTTTTCGATTTCGAGAAATTTACGGTTTCACTTTGAAACCAGTGAACAGTACTATTTTTACTATTCAAAATTAACCAATCCAAAAGATTATTCAGAAAAAAAAATCTAATACATTAAGACCATAAAACTTTTATATTTAAATGAAATTAACTAAGGACGAATTTCTTTAAAGTTTTTAACTATTTTTTTAAAACTTTTTCTGCACTTTTATAATTTTAATAAAAATTTGGATATAAAATTGGATCATTTTACATTACATACAAAAAATAATTTATATTCCTTAATAAAAAATTGCTAATACATATAAATTGCCCATCTATAATTATAAAGAAAGAATATTTAAATATATTATGTACACACAGGGTCGCATTTAGGCATGTGCAACATGTGCACAGGGTGGCACAATTTTAGCAAATGGATAGATATAATTAAATATAAATATTTCTCGCTATAATTTTAATGTAAATAAATATTTTTCTAAAACATGGAATAAGCAAATAGTGCTTCAAAAAATTAGCTACACAGAGAATTTTTTTGGGGGAGGGGCTTAAAATAAATCGCTGCACAGGGGTGGCATACATCCTAAATACGGGCCTATAGGTACACATATACATTCATACATACACAAACACTCACAAATATATATATATATAAGGACAACCTCTAATATTTTTAAATTAACTCCTATCAAATATTTTCTAATTATTTGGTACAATACAAATGCGGTAATCTTAATCGTAATGTAATTGCTCCCGCGCGTTTGCAACCAATCACGACTTCCGTTAGAAAGGAGTCGCCCGACCTTCATCACCAGTGTATAAACCCAGAGAGATGTGTGCTCGTTCTCTTTCTTTGTGTGTTCGCCAGCAACATTTCCTCGTCGCTGTTGCTTGTGTTCGTGCCTATTGGTTAATTATTTTAAATTATATTGCGTTTCATATATTTGTGACCATGAATAAAAAAAAGAAACGAGCCTTACAGTTGTCGCATACGATGTGTAACATCTGACATGTTATCGTGGTAAATTCGCAATAGCAACTTAAATCCTGAAAAGAACGAATCGAGTATGACTGGAAATAATTTTCTACGGAATAATTATATCTTTAGTGAAAATTTTATTTAATTAACACAAAGAGTAATGCAATTTTTTATCAAAAATAATTATTCTTGTTCAATTTGGGGAAGAACGATAATGATAATTTATGATAACTAAAATATGACTCATATACTTGTGTTTTCAAAGTATTTAAAAGCCGTTCTCTCAAAAATAGCGTCAATAACAGTACCACTGTTAGTTGTCGAAACATTTCGATTTGTGTTCATTTCGAGCTTGAGTTCATCCTTTAAAATAGTTACGAGTGGCTCGGCTTCTAGAAAACTGAAGTTAACTTTAAAATCACCACTCAAAATCATGGGAAGCGAGTGATAGTTTTTTTAAAAAAAGAGCAGAACCACCTTCGGTATATGGTAAAAGTAAAAAATGCAGGAAATCTTTAATTTTTTGAACCATTTGATTCGGAGAAATGTATACGACCACTGAAATCACTGTTTGTCCATTTTCAAATAAGCATTCTGCCGCACATATGTCCCCAATATCTTGGCTAACAATACCCAGTCCACTTATTTGACGATAAGTGATATCCATATGTCGAGCCACAACATGTGAGTTGTTTTGTTTACGATAGATCGCAACACCAGCTGCTCTGTGGCCCGGTCGTTTAAACTGTACGCAGTAATCGAAGTCAGGTATCGAAACACGTTCGTCATTGTCTAGCCACGTTTATGCCTAAAGGAGTTAGCTTCTTCTCTGATCCTAAAGTAAGAAATCAAAAACAAAGATCCCACGGCCTAGACTGGAGAGGGTAGGGGATGGGGGCGGAGACCTTCCAGAATGTAGGAGAAAAAACAGAACTTCACTGAATAGCGCGCGCTTCCCCAACTTCCTGTTACGCATTCCCGTCCCTTTTCACGAAATCACTCCCACGAATCTCCAGCAATCAAGAGGAAAGATGTTACACATCAAAAACAACTCATTTTAACTAAATCACCGAGTATATTAATACATTTTATCATTTTCTATACATTTTATCTCTGTATTGTACTGAAGAACATTTTATAAATTTTCCAAAAAAACGTACTTAGTTAAAAATTGCTCCCAAATTAAAATTAAAATTTATACTTGTACATTGGGGATATATATTTTCAAGAAAATTAGTATATCTTTAGACATATTTTTCTACAACGCATCTTAATCTATTGGGTTCTAATTCAAGAGGATTACCATTTGTTTCTTACATCACAAAACAAAGTTAAGATCTATGCATACATTCCTTTTAGACTAATACCAAGCAATATTTACTAAAAATTTTTAAAAGTGCACATCAGAAATAAATAAAATAAATTTTAAGAGGGTAGAAAAATAATTAAATATAAAGTGCTATGTTGATTTGAAAGAATGCCTAACAGAATAAGATCAGTAAAAAAAAAAAAAAAAAAAAGCAAGAAAAAGTTACTTGTAAGTACTTTAAAGATATAAAACTCTTTTTTTTTTAATGTAAATTCTATAATACAAGTAAATTTTTATACACTAAAAAATTGTCTAATTTTTTTTTTTTTTTTTAGTTTAGGGATATATATAGAGCACTTATTTTGAAGTAAAGGCATTTAACTAATTTACAGGGATCACATTTTATGTGAAGTAAAGGAAGGTTTACTTCAAACTAAAAAAATAAAAGGATAGTTGTTTAAAACTTTCTTTGGCGTAATCTGAACAGTGAGTCCGTCTGTGATTCATAGACTTTGGCAACAATTTCTAACCTAAGATTCAGCATCCAGGATGTTCAGCCAAGGACAGCCAGGCGCTACCACAAGTACCGATGACCGATATTTGATATTATGGGCAGAAATGAATAGAACCGCAACTCCGGATGAACCTATATTCTCTCTCATTGCAAGCTCCGGAAGGTTGGTATCAAGGTCAACCGTATGTCAAATGCTTCACGAACGTGATCTTTATGCGAGGCAATCAGCTATTTGCTTCCTACTCAGGTGGGAACGTTTGCAGTAGACACGTCAACATGTCCACAGGACGCGTGATTAATGGAGTGCGGTTCTCTTTACGCATGAGTTCAGGTTTTAGCCTCGAAAGCAATAGTAGGTGTATTTTTTATTTGGAGAGAGCCTGGAACTCTCGTTTTTATCCATCACCAGACCTCAACCATATAGATGTTTAGATGCTCTAAGACGACGTGTAGCTGCTCTCTAACCACGCTTTCAACTGCCTTGGAAGAACAAGGGTTTGAAATTCCTACAGAATTAATAGACCGCATATCTGAGAGCATTACACATCGCTGGCTTCACGGGGGAATCATACCCCATATTAAAAGTACTTTTCATATACCAGACTGACACATTCGATTCGTTCATTGTATACATATGCTAATTTCTATAACACCGTAATTGTCTTATGATTCTTTTTGTACTATTTTGTACCTCCATATGTGTTGTATAACGTAGAAGTTTCATTAAATTCTACGCATAACTTTTTGAGTTATCAAAATTTTGTAATTTTTCTTTAATTTATGATAGTCAATGTATGTTATCTTTCTAGTTATCCTTCTGTCTTCCTTATATTAAATTTTATCCTATAATTGTATTAAATAATTATTCTTAAAAACATTATGTCTGGAGATGTTTTCTGTTTGCTGAGATCAATCAGACTTGGTTTTGCACTGTTTGAGTGCTTAACTCTTTATTGTTTATGCTTTATTTATGGAATGAATTGAAGGTTTAACTCGACGCTGATGGGAATCCGGTTGAACCTGGGAGCGCTCGGTTCAACCCAGGCTCACAAGTATTTAATTCTGGGAAAACTGTATCTGTTACGAATGACCTTGCTAGTATTTTCCTATATGACAGCCTTTAAGGGAACTAAAAGATATTTGTCACATATCTCCCTTTTTTTGAAAATGGCAAATGATCTTAAGATACATGGTGTGCCTGAGTTCCAGAATATTTTTTATCAACAGGCTACATTTTTTCCTCTGTGAACAATTTAGTGGCTATAATTGCTGTGTTGTACGACTCATTATGGTTTATAATTAAAAAATTAACTGAATATTTAAAAAAATGGGTATCTACGATCTCTATTGGATGGAAATTAAACTTCAGCAAAAAAGAAATTGATCAAGCAAAAAAAAAAAAAAAAAAAAAAAAAAAAAAAAACTGACAAAATAATGGATAGTAATCATGATAGTGAAAATAAGTTTGAGAAAATCGATGAACGTGAAACGTTTGATTCGAAAGGCGGATTTTCAAATGCTACCTAAAGGACTCCATCCAAACAGATATAAAGCCACACGCACTAAAAGCAAAAATGCACCCTATCAAAAAGACACAAGTAAGAAAAAGTTTCACATTCTATTTGTTGATCATCTAAGGACAATAAAACTACAATAACGTGAAGAAAATATCACAATTGTGTTTCAAATATCATTCCTGTAATGTTAGCAAAAATTGTCTATGATTTATGTCCTTTATTAAAGTCACTTACATGTGAAACATTTTAGTTCAGTTAGACTGAAAAAAACTAGAAAACGGCCTGGAAAAACTGAAAAATCCTTAAAAGTAGGTAAATATACTTTTACTTAGTTAAGTTATTCACTGAAATTAGGATTTTTATCGTATGCAATAAAAATAACATTAAAAAAAAGGATTGGGGTGACTCCGTTACCTTGTGCGACCACTAACGTTAGTATTGAGTGCGTGCCTTCTCCAGGGTTAACATTAGTTTTTAGAATTTTGATTCTTATTGAAGGTCATTCGTTGGGTCTTACAGACGTTAATAATTGTATTAGGATCCCAATTCTGAAATTTCTCTTAAATAAAATTCTAATATGATTATTTTCTATATATATATAATGATATAACTAATCAGAAATACAAGTCGAAAATTTTTCCAATATATAAAATAAATTGCTGGAGCTTTAAAAGTCCAAGTTTGGACTCGTCTTCAAATCCAATTTTAAATTTCAACACAATAGAAGTAGACATTCGTTTTTCTACGAAATTCAAACATCCAGTTGTATTTAAGAGCAGATAATACCTTGATTTATTTTTTGCATGTATTATTTCTCTCCTACACGTTTATTACTTAATTTAAATCTATGAAATTCAATACTCTTTGTTCATGATTCTTGAACTCAATTCCATGTTTAAAAATAATAGTATCTGATTCTGAGGAAAAAGCAAACAGAAATCAAATGACCTTCTTACATTAATTTCTTCAAAACACTTATTTTTTGCAAATAAAAATAACAAATTGGATACATTGTGCCAAATATAAATAAATACATATACCTAACTTCTAAGGAATTAATGCGCGAAAAGATAAAATACAATTATCTAAGAAGGAAAATTAAATATTTTTAGAACCTTCTACTATACCATAGGATTTCATAAGATTTGTCGAACATTTATAAAACGATTTTAATGACTGTTTACAGAATCTCATACATTTCCAGATTGCAATTAGCACTCTGAAAACAATTAGATTGCATCAAGATGCGTCAATTTTTGTTTTTATGTCAAGGAGTGACTTGAAACGAAAAATAGAGGGTCCTTTTATTCTCCCCCTTGCATCTGGTCAGTCAACCTAGTCATTCCTTTCGTGCCAGAAATTCTATGAAGCGATGAAAGATTTTGTGACACCGTTAGAGCATATGCAAAGCGTTCTTATGAATTTAATTCTGACATCAATAAAAAAGAAATGATAGTAATGAAACCAATTCAGACATTTCTTCAGCTAAACTACAAATTCATAATCAACGCAAATATGATGAAAAACTGACATTTTAAAAATACCTTAAATACTCGACCTCGAAATTAGAATCTACCTCACTCGAAAAATTCAACAGAAGTCATAGAAATTGTCGTATTAAGATATATCTCTTTAACATACTATTCGACTATCTATCTGTTGTGCCCCTTATTTTTTTTTTAGTTTTTTAATATGTATTTCTAAAATTTCTCTAACATTAATTTCTAAATCTCATTAACACTACATAATTCAAGATTATTTTTTAATGCGGAAAAGTTGCTGCCTGATATTTTTCTGGAATACTTTTTTATCTCTAATATTTCTCTCTTTATATATATACATTCAAGAACCTAAAAAATTATAACCACCTGTCAATAACGAGTTTTCCACCCTTTGGCGCGCGCGCAACACGGCTTCAACCCGCTTTGACATGGATGCCACAAGTCCTTCGTAGATGGCCAGAGAAAGATTGTACCAGATGTTTAAGCAACGGTCACGCAAATCCGAGATATTACGAATTGGTGGTCTTTGAACTCTGAACTGCCGTCCCATGACATCCCAAATATATTCTAACGGATTGAAATCCGGTGAGTTAGGCGGCGAGGACATTAACTGAAATTCAGAATCATGTTCATGGAACTACTCCAACACAATTTTAGCCTTATGACACGGGCTGATGTCCTGTTGGTACATTCTATTTCCAGCTGGAAAAACAGAGACCATTTAAGGGTGCAACTGGTCCGCAATGATGTTCAGATACCCTGTAGCATTCATGGTCACTCTACCACAACCACGGGTTCCAGAAACGCCCAAGAGAACGTCCCCCAAAACACAATACCGCCACCATCGGCCTCTGTATGACCTACTGTACATTGAGGGAGCAACTGTTCGCCTTAAAGACGGCGTATCCTAACACGGCCATCGGCGTGATGAATGACAAACCGTGATTTATCTGACCAGGCAAATCTCTCCCACTGATTGATGGACCAGTCGCGATGTGCCCTGGGCCAGCGCAAGCACAGTTGGCGATGACTCTTGTTCAGCAAAGGCACACGAGTGGGACGTTTGCTGCGTAGCCCCATATCCAACAGTGTCCGCTGAACAGTATGCTCCGATACTATTCTACTTGGCCCTGCATTGTATTGGGCTGTCAGCTGAGCCACTGTCTGGCTTCGGTTTTGCTTCACCATGCGAGACAGTCTCCAACGACCTTTTTTCTTTGATAGTGAGTGGACGTCCAACACCATGTCGTCTATTGCTAGTTTCACCGTCATTCATCCACTTTGCATAAGTACTAACAAGCGTAGACCGCAAAAAACCAACAAGTCATGCAGTTTTGGAAGTTCCGAGCTTTCGAACCATTACAATCTGCCCTCTATCAAAGTCACTTAGATCCTCAGCCTTTTCCATCACACACCGAAGTAAGTGAAAAAGAATGATTCTTCAGACTCTCCAGCAGCAGTTAAATACCACTTCCACCTGATCACGTGCCTTCCGCCTTCCACGTCGTCCAGGCGAGTTCATTGCAAAATGTAAGGGTAGTCAGAATGTTTTGGCTCTTGAGTGTATATATATATATATATATATATGCTAAATAGCAGTCACTCTAAATAAGCGTACATAGAAGTATAACCAGAAAATATAGTTAAAAAATGATTAGCTACCTGTAGTATTAAGCAAATTCCTGTCTGGTCCAGGAAACGTGTTATCTTGCCCAAGATAAGCGGGCCCTTCTCTGCCGTCTGTTGAGGGGTACACACACCAACTGGTCTTGCATGGAGACCTGAATTGTGAAGGCGCCTCCTCACCATACTAGCGGATATTCTTCTTCCTAATGCTACAGAAAGGTCTGCAACAAGTTGTGGCACATAAACCCTTTTTCTCCTTCGGGTTGAAAGAGCAATAAAACGGTCCCCTGCAGGAGTTGTAGCTCGTGATTGGCCTGGACCATGTCTTCTTGACACATATGCTTTGGTTTGATATTGATTCCAAAGATGGTGGACCACACTACGAGACACATTAAGACGTCTACAGCATTAGCCTTTGACAACCCCATTTCCATCCATCCGACCACGACCTTAACGAATCGGGCAAATGGCTCCTCTCAGACATTGCCCGACCCCACTGCCTAGTGTCAACAAATCCGCTAACTAAAGTTGTAAATCAACAAAAGTTACACGCGTAATTACGAAAGCCTGATATATGCATATTTTTCTCTCACTCATATATATCCGTCCTTTCCTATTAAAAAAAGTGGGAGCTATTGTTTTTGCATAAATTTGTATACAGTTCGCTTTTTTATCATTTATGTAAACTATAAATTTTATTGTTACTGTCAATTTTTTACGGTGAGCTTCGAAAAAGATGTTGTTCCTTAACTTTTGGAGGCGTATGTATAAATATATATATATCTTTTATAATAATCGATGCTTTTATAACAGCATCTATACAGACCAAAAAATAATTTGTTAAATTAAGTATAAAATTTTTTAAAATTTTAATTTCAACTTTTTTTCGTGAAAAACAAAGAAAGAAAAGTTATTGAAATGTTTAGAACAATCTTGTTGAATAATACATTCGAATATACTTAAGATGAACGAAATACATCACACAATAAGAAAAGTTTTGAGAACTGTGAATGTTTTCCGGAATGTGTGTGTGTGTGATATATTATAAATATAAACTTAAAGTAAAAAAAAAAAAAAAAAACGTGTACATGCAGAGGATTTGGTTTGCGATGTGAATTTAAAAATTCATTTTCTTCCTTCGCTTTGTGATACCTTTTGGAAAAAAAAAACAGCTTTATGTAAAGAATAAGGAAAACGTTCTTTGAAGAATGAAAGATGTTTAGTATAAAATACCAAAGATGACGGAATATGAATTTTCCATCTGCTGTTGAATGTTCAAGCAAAGATTTCAAGAGACGTAAAGGAAAAATGTGAAGAATATGTTCTTCAGAGCAAAAGAATGAAAAAAAAGGAAAGTGGGTGGGGGTCTTTGTAGAAGCTCACACTTTATTTTAGGAAACAAAATAAAGTTAACTTTTTATCTTCATCTTGTTTCCTTCAAAGATGATTCAGATAGCATGTAATTTCCTTCTGCATATACACTGAGAAGTGCCGCTAAATTAGGGATAGCAATGGCTATGGAAATTGTGTAGCGCTGTGCATCAATTATGTGCAAGTAAGGGCATATATAGTGCGTCCTGTGGTTGATCTGAATTAGCTGTTGGAATTACCAGTATGGGTAAACTGCCTGATTTAAACTTCGATCGCGAACAAATCGTAGATGTGTGACGCATGGGGCATTCAATTTCCGAAATCGTCAGACAGCTAGAATTTTCAAGGTCAACAGTGCCAATAGTATGTTAAGAATACATGGATGGTGGACAAAAAAACTAGCGATCGGGGAAAACTGCAAAGCACAATTAGTCTTGACAGTGTGTGGTGAGAGACGGCTCAGGTATATTGTACGTAGGCAACGAAACCAAACAATAGCTCAAATTACCATCCAGTTGAATGACGGTGCAAGTCGTACAGTCATTAAATGAACTGGGCAACGCTCACTTGACCGTATGGATTTCACGAGCCGTCGACCTACGAGAGTACTATTGCTCAATGCTCGCCATCAGGCAGAACGTCTTGCCTGGGCAAGAGAGCACAGAGACTGGAGTGTAGAGGACTGGAATCGAGTAGCATGGAGTGATGAGTCCTGATTCCGACTATTTAACACCGACGGGAGGCTGAGAATATGACGTCAGGTGCATGACTTCATGGATCCTGCATGTCAGGTTAAACTGCACTAGTACATGTTGGCTCAGTCATGGTATGGGCTGTGTTTACGTGGCACTTTTTGGGATCTTTGATTCGTGTACCAACCTCCCTCAATGTAATTCAGTACGTAGAGTTCCTGGGGATCACCTCGATCCGTTTACTCTGTTCTGTTATCTGGAAGGTAATGAAGTTTTCCAGCAAGGTAACTGTACCTCTCACAAGTCCCCATTGGCTGTTGGCTGGTTAGATGAGCATTCTTTTGACTTTTCGGTCATAAATTGGCCACCTAGAAACACAGATTCAAATCCTATTGAGCATCTTTGGGATGTTTGAAAGAATTCGTGAAAGGCCATCACACAGCACCAACAAACCTTACTGAATTATGAATAGCTTTAGCCAATATATTTGGCAAGTCATTCCCATGGAACGTTTCTCTAAACTTGTTGAATCTATACCTCGTCGTGTGGCAGTCGTTATCAAGGCCTACTCGTTAATAGGTAGGTATCCCCTAATTCAATGGCACTTCAGTGTATTTCTAACACTTCAGATTTCTTTTTCATACAGAATATTAAATAACTTAAAATATAAAAATATTAACAGAAAGTCCCATATGTCATCAAATCATTAAATCATTGTCATCAATCGAATTAAACTTATTTTGAATTACATGAACATCCATACTTAAAAATTCTTAATGTGTTTCTTGAATCACTTAAACTATTTTATGATATTCGGAAATAATAAAAGTATGCAGTAGATTTTTAGTTCTTAACAACATTCGTTTACTTAAGATATAATCTCGTATTATACCAAAGTAAATCTTAAAAAATCCCTAAAAGAACTACTAAAAGCAGTATTATAATTCATTATTTGTCCAACAAAATTACTTGTTATTATTGAAAAAAGATTACGAAAAATATCTATCTATACATATTTCCAAATCATTATATTTTATTCCTATGTTTATTTAGCATTTGAAGACTTAACAATTGTCATTTAATGTCAACGGTTTTCTATAAAAAAAAATTAAAAACAAATAAATTTAAAAAAAAACTTTTTTAGAGTTGAAACCAAACCATTGTGTTAAATGTGTACATCACTTACCAAACAAATATTTATTGCAGAACGAAAAAGGAAAGCATTTTAGAGTATGTGCACGCTAACTGTGTTTGTATCCCGAAAAATTATTCTCAGTAGTTTAACTTTGCTTTATATTTTCAAATATATCTTATTTTATAGTAATTCAAAGTCGTAAAAGTTTGCTCATGATATTAGATGCTTTTCTAAGAGCTGTTAAATGCAGTAAATATCAATATCTATGCTCGTAAATTTCGGTAGTCTCAAAAATGGAATTGAAAGCATGGAAAGGTGTTCAACTGAATTCAATTGCAAAGTGAGATTTATTTTCGATAGAGGACATTAAAAATGATTGTTTTTTATTTCTCATTATTTTCAATGAAAAAATATTTGAATCTAAAATTTCAAACTGCTATAAGCAGTTTAACTAGATTATTAAGTTTGAGGCAAAAAGCATTTAAGCAACTGATTTTCTGATGGGGATCTTTCACATTCTGACAAAGAGACAATAAGACAGTGAAATACATTTTGAGGGTAAAATCAAAATGGGATTTTAGGGAAGTAGGAGCTTAGGAGACCTCATAAACAAATCCGACTAAAATCTATTATGATTTCGAATATTATTTTCGTTTTCAACTTGGTTAACTAGGAATTAGTAGCCCAAGTTTTGTTTTAACTATATCTAGTAGACACAAAACATATAGTGTCCCTTAGATTTTAAAGAGGCGTGAGCAAATCCTTCCCGCACTGAATGCTTCAGATTTTTCAGGTTTTATATTCAGTATATATATATATAAATATAGAGGTTCATTTACTACAGACATTTTTACAGCTGTCCATGGACAGCGCATTAACAATTTATTAATATTAAAGTTTAGACCTAAACTTTAATATTAATTGGGAACTATACAGAGAGAACAACGCCTATATTTTCCTTATAGTCTTAAGACATCAATTAAAAAGGACTTTCAAAGTCGGAGTCAGTTTGACGAACAAAAATTCAGAAATACTTTGTTCTATGCATTTATACATATAAACGTGTTTAATTTCGTGGAAAAACAATTATTTTATTGTTATATACATACATTAAAAATGTATGGTTGTTCGTCAGAATTAGTATTACGAATTATCAACTCCAATATCAATGCTGGCTGCACAGATTAGTGGTCATGATCATGAAATCGTAGCCCATGTGTTTTCTGTCACACTGTGGCTTGAAGTTCTATTGTCACTAAAGACTCACCGCGTAGAGCGGCTGTTGCATCTTTCATCTATCGCAGCTCAAAATTCTCACTTTGGCGTAGCGAGAGTTTGAGCGTCTACTCGATGTTATCCTCTTCACTTGACTTAGGTTCTAAAGGATGAAAACCACCTCTAATAGCCCTCGTATAGCTTCCTAATGAGATGTTAATAAAAAGTCATTCATCCATTTCATTGCCCATTTCATATTTTATTGGTTTTCAATATAGCAAGACTTGTGAAATAGTCTTGATTTGCACACACACACACACCAGCTGTGTGTGTGCAAATCACGCACATGCAATTTCATCCTCAACATCCTATGCAGTGGAAAAAAAACATTTTTTTCTCCTATCCTAAAACATAAAATGTATGAGAGGAACATTTGACAATACAATATAAATCTAATTACAACGTATTACAGGATTTTTTTTATTGCAAATATTTCAAAAAACGAATAAAAAAAACACAGTCAAAATATAAATACCTTTTAACAATCGAACAATCTATATTCTCTGCTTTATCAATTATGAAATTTTCGAAAAAAATGGATTATTTGAAGTTAGAGAAACAATGTCAGAAAAAGGGATTACAATATTTATTCTTTCTTGTTTACAATATTGCACATTGCTACTCAGAGTAAAGAAATGAAAAAAAATACCATGAGAGTTGAGTTTAAACATGCGTATGTAATACTTTTGAAAGCGAGTGAAAGTTCTAGCTGAATCTGCATTACTTGACACTCAGTCTAGAAACTCATTCGATTTCTTTTGTATCTTTTTTTTCTTTATTCGTCCATAGAGAAATCTATGGACGTTGGAGAGCATTAAATATTTTCTAAGACGCTCAGGAATTGGATGATTGGATTCAGAACAAAAATACAAGATTCTTAAAAAAACTGTAAAAATACTGAGTAGTGCATAATTTACACTGTTATATTCAAACGAATTTATTTAGTAAAATAGTCTTGGAGCACATTCACGTTCTTTATGAGATCAATAGAGACTGTTCATGTAGAATGCGTAACTTTATCTTTTCCCCATAGTGTAAAATGCGTTCTATAAGCTTTCATTCCCATTGAAAGAAGGGGGGGGGGATGAAACACGAAATATGTACACTTTTTCTCTATCAGCATTAAAGTATGGTATTCCTCAAAATATATTATACAGATAAGTCCCGTGTAAAGGTTTATTGATTTCTATGTTTAGTGACTAACTCATGAAATTGTGACGAATACTATCTATATTTCAAGAAAATAAAAATAGTCTTAGTGGGGATACAAAAATTTACAAAGTAGGTAGTACAGCTTTTTAAAGAGATATTCCCTTTTCTTCGGTTTTGATTATTTTTTTCCTTATCGACATACATCCTCAGTTTTAGAAGGGGAATTCAAGTTCAGTCTTTTCATTCAATGGAAATATATCTTCTTTTATCTTCATTATGCAAAAGAAGGGGTTAAATTAAATACATGCCTGTAGTAAAAAAAAGCTTTAATAGAACTTGTAATAGTTTTATTCACTTAATTCCTCATAATTTGTTATTGTTTCTAATAGTATCTAATTTTTTCAGTTTAAAGCTATAACATCGTAACATTTCACTATTTTTGTAAAATAAAATGACATTATACGAGAAGAAAATGAGCAATTTGAAAGCAGTTTTTTTCAGTTTTAGGTACTCGACCCGTCAAATATTTCAGTTTCATATTCGCTTAGCCATCTGTCGAAATTTCAGTGTTAAAGCCTTTTTATTCTTAGATATATAATTCTTTGAATAAAGAAATTAAAGATAATTACATTTTGACTCTCAGATAAAGTTTTTTCTTTGACAATTCAACTTAAGAAGTTTTAATTACTTATAAAAACTAAAAGTGAAAATTTACCAATTTTTACACTTATGTCCATAAATTAAGGATAATGAAGTTCAGGCAAAGAAATAGACAGAAGCAAAACAAATTTGACTTATTTGTAAAGTCTATTTATTAAACAAAAGGTAAAGAGCAAAAAACATGCTATATGTTTGACATAATTAATTAAATTGCGATTTTTACTCCCTGGAGCAAATTTCAAAAAAGAACCTATTTACAAAAAAACAGTATAACATGGTTAGTATGACGGTTAATACGGAGTATGTCTCCCGGACGATGCAATACAGGCCTTAAAACGCTTACGCATGCTGAGTATCAAATTATCAATCTGATCTTGGGGAATATTACACCACTCATCAAGCAATGACCTCCGAAGTTCCGGTAGACAGGTGGGAGGGGTTGACGGGCTGCAATTCGTAGTCCAAGCATATCCCACACATGCTCTATTGGATTCAAGTCCGGTGAGTATGCTGGCCAATCCATACGGGTGATATCCTCCGATTGATTGGATTCGTCTACAATGTTTGCACGGTGAGGACGGGCGTTGTCATCCATCAACAGAAATTCAGCACCCATGGCACCCCGAAACAAACGTACATGTTGTTACAGAATGACATCCCGTTAGATGTGGCCTGTCATAGTTACACTCTGAACATGCAGGTCAATTCTGGAAACAAGAATAATTCCTCCCCAAACGAGCCATCCTGCACCACCGTGACGGTGTCGCTCAATGGTGCTCTCTGGGTGATAACGGGTACCTGGCACACCACATATGAAAGTCTGGCGAGGATCAGACTGCAAACTAAACCTGGACTCGTCGGAAAACATCACACAAGACCACTGTTACGGTGTCCACAATGGATGCTCTCTACTCCAGGTTAATTGCAGGCGACAGTGATTGCGGTAAGGGGAACACATCTGACACACCTACGATCATATACACCAATGTGCCCTAAGCGTCTTTACACTGTCTGCCTTGAAACTGTCGTACCGGTAGCTGAAGAGAGATGACTAGACAGGTCTGATGCTGTGCTCCGTCTGTTTCTTTTGGCAGTAACTGCCAAATACCGGTCCTCATACGGTGTTGAAACTCGGGAGAGACCTGTGCTGTAACATCTACTCACATTACCATCATCTTGGAATCGTTGCCAAAGCCTGGAGATGACACTCTGGGCGATTCCAAGTTCCTCGGATACTTCCAGATGGGTACGTTCACATTCCAGTCGTCCGATAATTCTACCCGTAAAAAATCATCCAAATGCTTCCTTTGTGCCATAACTATGCGTTATTGCACTGAAAGGCTTTTAAAGCGCTTGTGAAAAATTTTACTTCTTCGCCACCATTCCTTATATAATCCTCTCTTACACCCTCGTAATTGTGACGTACTATCTGCGCCTTCTGGTGGTTTCCTGTAATTTGCATATTCTTCTTCAAGATATGTGTGATAATTGTACAGGTGAAATTTTTATTTTAGATTTCAATTTCTGTGGGATTCTGAATTATCCTTAATTTATGGACATGAGTGTACTTAAAGGTTTCACTTCCAATATTTTAATTATAAATTAAAGTTCTAAGAACTTTTCAAGATTTTAAGAAATTAAATTTTTAACATGGATGCATTTGATGAAAGCTTTATAATCAAAACTTAATGACAGCTAAGGGATTATAAAATATTAAACTTGATCACTATAGTTCGGTTAATTTTGAGCATTGTAAAATATTAAGAACAATTTTTACCTTGTTAATCATTTATTTTACGATGTAAAAGATCAGTTATTCCTCGTCAATGAAAATAAATTTAAAAAAAAATTTATCTAAGAGCTTGTAAGAAAAATAAAGTAAACCAATGGAATCAATTTTCCTATTTAAGAAATAATCAGATTTTTTCATATTGTTACAAGAGATCGGTGTTAGATTAAATATTTATGGCATTTGGAGCTAAAAAATATTTTTGCTGCTTAGAATGCTAATGGATAGGAAGAAAATAAATTCATCTCTAACAATTGTTCTGTATTTTTATTATCGTTTTACATTATCCTAGAACATTTGAGAAATACATTAAGCAATTTTTCAAATAAAGCAACGATATTCTTTCAAAACGTGTTTAGGAACAAATACTAATAAAAAAGATCTTAGCAGATTTTGGAGTAATCTAATTTAACTGCAATGTACTTCACAAACTGCTTCCTTTTTTTAATGGAACAATTGCTAGTGAAACTAAAGAAAAGAAAGTCAGCTTCTTTTAAGCAAATAAATATAAATAAATAATGGTTGTATTAGATCTTATAAATGTAATATCATTTGTTTAAGAGCGCAATGCAATTGCGGAAGGAAGTGTTTTTTCCATCTAATTTCCGTATTAGTAGTGTTAATTTTAGTGTACCTTATATTCAGAGTATAGAATTCAATGTTTTCAATCTCCTTCTGCTCATCTTCTTTTGTTTTCAGAGATGGGAGGTTGTTTCACGGATATAAACAACAGGGATTTATCGATCCCATTTTTGTCGAAAAACAGTTATAAACCAAAGAAAACTAGTCAAGATAGTAAAAAATATTAGCCACAGTAGTACTTTAGGAAATTCCTGGCCTGAGGAACCAGGATTACAGGTTTAAACAATGTTTTGCGTGTAGCCAACCTTCACCTGTATTTGCCAATTCTCTGGGCCATAGGGAAGATAAGGAATATCAAGAGAAGTTTAACTATTACAAATAAAACCAAAATCTATTAATATAAAGCGATAAAATTATAGCCTATAATAATTACTAATATATGTTAAAATCAATGCTAAAAAAATTAGATGAAAAAACTTACTACGTCAGTACAGCAATAACATTTTTTCCCACGGGATAGAAAGGAGTATATCAGTAACACATAAAATTCGTAAATTATGATAAAATAACATTAAGTCTATATATATAACATTTAAAAACTCTGTATATTGTTTTAAAATTTACAGAAAATAAAAGTACACACAACCCAGACACATACAATTAATCTTAAATAAAATATATTACTATTAATTTATTTAGCATGTTGCACCATCTATCGCTTAACTCTACAACTAATTTAAAATGTTATTGTTATTATATATTTGCATTTCACTAAGAACTATTAGAAATGTTATATACTGTTAAGAAATTTAGCAGGGTATCCATGTTCAATACAATTTTTAACAAAGTTATTAAAATTTAAATATATATTAGATTTATCACTAACTATAATATATTATTAATATAAGTATAATTGAAAATAATATTTTTATATTTAGATATTGATAGATTTGAATTCCAGCATGACACATTTAAGAATGTTAAAATTAAAATCATATATTTTATCATAAATAGTACTATGCAATTTATAAGTCTTAATGTACAATGATACATCCAAGTAATTAGTTTTAACTGGATTACGATTAATTTTAACTAGGTTTAAGTAATCGATATAAAAAAGTAATATTGGGGTTAACATTATTAATTTTACCAAAAATAATTATATCATCTATATATCTAAAAATGTATTAATCATAATTAATAATATTGCCGTGTAAAGGATAAGTGCAATCATTCACTGTAGCTCGGTCGTTAGAGCACTGGTTCGAATCCGAGCCAGTGCGTTTTCTAGAACTTTCTTTAGTGTATGTAAGTTAGATACAACGGGCGCTAGCGCGTGAGTGCGCATACCCAGTTCTTTCTCAAATGCTCTTCTAGCGTTATAAAAGCGGAATCCCTTCAGTTGAAGGGAATTCTCTCTGTTCTAATAAATACATGTTTAATCTAACCGCGTGTTTATTTCGATATTCGTGACAATATATTTATATTCGTAAAAGTGTAAATGTAAATTAGCCAAATTATTGCTAGCAGGCCCCCTTGAAGCAAACCATAATTTTTTTTTACAATGAACTATTAAAATTAATGTAGTTTTCTTTTAAGAATAAATCTATGAGAATTTTAAATTTTTTGTAAATTAATAGTAAAGTTATAATTACTATGATTTTCTATAATTACCTTAATATCATTGGTATCAATGGAATTGAAGATATCTTCAAAATCATAACTATAAAATGAATAAATATTTTTATTTTTAAAAAAACTATGATATCTGTACTAATTTTAATTATAGCTTTATTATTTTGCTTATTGATGAAGTTTTGTATAATATTATGCAGCATTTTACCTGCAGTAGTGATACATGTTTCAAACCATTTGTTACAGTTTTAAATTTAACAGGATTTTTATGGAATTTAAGGTGGTAAAAATACATATGGAAACTTAATCCTAGAATGCAAACATACATTTTTCTACCTCTCTCTCAGTATACATATAGAGAGAGAGTGAGATAGATAGAAATATAGATATAGATATAAATATTATAAATGAGTGAGTGTGGAGTCTTATGGCCAAAATATTACAAATGAAGGTAAAATGATTGAATCAACTGTTAACATATTGAAGATTTGAGAATCTAAAATGGTATGAGAAATTTTATATAATTTTATTAAACAGAATAAAATTAGTTTAAAAACTTTAATTGTTTTAAAAATTTACATTGCATTACTAAAAAAACTTGAACATTACTTTGATTTTTATGGAGTATATTCTGGGTTATCACAGCATATGCATAAAACTATTTAATATAAAGAGATAATTTAGATTAAAGTAAACTAAAAATTATTAATACAATTACACTAATTATATAAATTCTTAAAATATTATTTCTACAAATAAACAACATCACTGTCTGTGATTTTTATAAGGTAAATTTTGAAATGAAGAGATTTTTTCAGATTACTTTGAATGAGTATGCTACAGTTATTAATATTATATAATATATACTTATTTTATCAGTAATGCATTTGAAATGTAACAACGAGGATTACTTTCGTATGTGCTTCAAAAGAAATTTTAAAAACCCTTACAAATATGATACACACACATTCTAAGAATTCTCTTCAAAAAATAAATAAATTCTATCCAGAGAAGAATTTAAAGTTAAAATTATAAACAAATCAATCAATTTTTAATAACTTTAAAGATAAAGAGAATAAAAAGGGAAATTCATACTAAATTAGAGTAAAACTTAAAATTAAATTTTGCCTTATTACTAGATTTATATAACACTAAATGAATACATAAAAGAAATTTTCGCTCAAGAATCAGACTTTATTTACTTCAATTCTCCAATTTAATTGCTGTTTCAATATATATAGGCGGAATTAATCTTAATAGATTATATATTTTTATAGTGTTACAGATATTTCACCTTTACCCTATAAAATTCAGAGTTTTCTAAGAGGCCGTATAAACAGGCTAAATCACGTTGCTTTTGTATTTAATAGGGTTTTGTCTTCAGAATTTTAAGTGGTAATGACGAAAGAAAATAAACATTTAATGTTAAAAATTTGTTATTACATAGAGAGCTAGATAGAAGAAAAAAACCCACTGACATGGCATGTTTTAAAACATTATGTGTTTTTACAGGGGATACCGTATGCTCAGCCACCCGTGGGAAATTTACGTTGGAAGAAACCTTTTCCTTTGTGGACCAATGCATCTTGGTGTCGCTCGAAAAACCATTTCAAGGCAACATCCTTCGGATCGGCTTGCTTCCAACTGAATCCATTTTTGAAACAGTATGAAGGGCAAGAAGATTGCCTCTACCTCAATGTGTGGACACCTACAATGGATCCGGAAGTAAGATCTTTATTTTAGAGTGATGTATTAGTGGAACTAATAATCATGTAAATTATGTCGATTACTCTGTATGGTCTTTCATCCCAGCTCCTTTCTTCTAATGCAATCTTAGAAAAAATTGTTATATACTTCTAATTTATAATGAATAAATAACGTGATACTTAATTTATTTATATACAAATATTTTTTTGTCTGAAAACAGCTTATTTTTTCGCATAGAATTAAATATTAGTATTCAAAACTACAGTAAAATTAGAAAAAAAGGGAAAAAATGAAGTTTTCATGTTAAAAAAAAGTAAAACTTCCGAAAAAAAATATTTTTTAATTTTAATTTGTAATCTAAAAAATATACTAAGAATGAACAAAAAGAATTTATTTGTTAAGAGGTAAATATTTTTGATATCAATTGAGAGAATTGACGCTTAAGATCTGTTATTAAGTTGAATGAGGGAACAAAAATAACACATATTTCAGCTTCTTTTAAATATATACTTCTTAAAGAGTAATCCTGGAATTGATATACATCACACTCTAATTTTCCAAATAAATCATTCTTCGAAAGGTATCCTTTAAAGTTTAAAAATTCGCAATCGTCAATTTATTTCTTCATATTAAGATTTCGCTACAAATAACGCTACTTGCACGAGACATCCCCATATCGATGTAGTGACGTGAGCCATACTCACAAACAAAAAATATGTTCTACGTTTACCACAATAACACGTAATCCTGCTAATCCTGTGCTTGATTTTGTGGCTCGCACTAATAAAAACAAAATAAATATGTAATAAAGTTTTATCCTCCAGCGTGCTTTTCCTGAAAATTTTACTGATTGGTGTATTAAAAAAATACTAAGCTTGTTGAGTCTTCTAATTTTGTTTCGTATACGCAATTCTATCGAAACATAATTCAGATGATAGATTTTTAGTCCAATTTTCCAGAGGAACCGAAATAGCTAAAATTTCTTTATTGTTAAACGTTCTGAATCCTGAGGAATACATCGATAAAGCAAAGCTTTTTTTCTTCTTTGAAATAAAAGCCCTACATTGTGGAATATTTTATAATCAAGTGAAGCATATGTGGCTTTCCCACAACATTTTATTTCTCTCCGCGAGATTTGTGGCTTCTTCAATTTTCTGATTTATCTCTTACATACTATTTTCTTTTGTAACCACAAAATACTGAATTCTTAAGCAATAATCAAA
>BMAO01034729.1:0-40458 GCA_019973975.1 Trichonephila clavata
TAACGGCTAGTATTTGAACTGATCAACTGAATTTGTTTCACTTGTTAAAAAAAAAGTCCTCTGTTAACAACAAATGAAATCTATATTTTTTCTATATTTATTACAATTGAAACAAAATGGTTTAATTTTCATACCAATTAAAAAAATTTACGAAGTTTGTATTCCTTTTTTTATAAACTATGTGTTCCTTAGAAAAAAGCAAAAAATTTTAAATTTCACAAACAGCAAAAAAAAAATAAATAATTCAAATTTACTTATTTAAATTTCTAATACTCTTATCCTTATGAGAAAATAAAATAATTTTGAAAGGTAAAAAAAAGTCAATTTTTGAAAACACTAATCTAAAATAAAGTTCAAGTAATGATCAGTGCATATAATTTGCACAATTTAGCCAATTAAAAAACACACATAAAAGGTAATTACCTAATCACTTACATATTTTTCAAAAATTTTATAATGCTATAAAATCAATCAAAGTATTGAAAAATTAGGAATATAAAATGTTTGCATTATTTTTATATATTTTGACAAAGTTTAATATTAAAATATGCTCTGATATTAAAACATTTGAAATAGCAAATGTGCTTATTTAAAGTTAAAGCTTTTTAGTAATTGAATTTAATAGAAGCGTTGTGCGCACGAAAGATGAAAAATATACATGTTAGATGGATTAGCTATTGAATGACTTTTGGAAGAAAGTCCCATATTCATTGCATCGCTAAAAATTATTCAACATTTCTTAAACCTAAAAATTAAATTTTAAATAATAGTAATCAAATAGTGTTATTAATTAAAAAACAGCAAAAATGGACAACTAATTTTATAAATTAATTTAACATTGAAATTTAAGAACATGGCTTCTTTTGGCTGCAGACTTCAAATTTATATGCAATCACACCTCAGCTAGGATGTTTAATTTGTATTTTATTAACGACCACACAACATCATTCGAGAAATTTGAGATCCCGTTTCTTATATTAAGTCGCACTTGCAGAATTTCACAAAGGGGATTCTTGATAAAATCAGGATTCGAACCCATGACTAATCTTTTAAACTGCGACCCATTAAAAAGGATAAAAGCTATAGAAATACCTTATACGAAGTAAAAATAGACGTGAAAACTAAATACTATGTAGAATTTTCCCTTAGAATGTAGATCTTATAAATAGGTCTGTACTGCGGAAATCTATCACGAACTGCAGTCTTTTAATGTATAAAAGAAAGTAGAAAATGGAAACGACTGATTTTATAAGCATTAAAAAAAACTAAACTTTATTAAAAATAGATTTCTTTGAATGAAAAATAAATTGATTAATTTGAACATACCAAATTGTATTAAAAATCTTTAAATTTCATATGAATTTCATTAAATTTACCAATAATTTTATTTTATATAATTATTCCACTTAACAAATGGTTAGAAATTTGTATTGTTTTTAATATAACAATTATAAATCAAATAGAATGTTTTTCGATAAAATAAAATTACTTAATTAAACCAACACTTAAATTAAGCCTTTTAAATTCATTAGAATTTCATGCTTCAGAAAATAATGTAGGCAAAATGTAGATTCTTCCTTCAAAATTGTATACACAATATATGTAGAGAGACCCCTTACATCTTTTGCTTTTAAATTAGTATTAATGATGCATAATTCACACACATTCTTGCATTTCTTGGTATAAATATTCTCGTAGAAAAAAAATTTAAGTATTCGAATATTCTTTTTTCAAATTTTTCATAAAAATGACACCTTTAAATTAGCGAATGCTTCATATCATAGAGAATGTGATGACTACGGGGCATTTTCCAATTCCATGAATATTATTATTGACAAATCTTAACACGTTCACCAGATCAAATAGCAGCATAAACCGTCAGAATAAGCTGTTTTACAATAAATAAAAATACCTATGATAGTGGGTCTCATAAAACAAAAACGTGACTTTAATTTTTTTTAAAAAATTAATCAAGTGGAAACTAAATTTTACCCGTTTAACAGATTTATTTACTAAATTTAATGAGGTTAGTTTGTACTTACAAGGGGACAGCATGAATTTTATTAAAACAAGAACTATTTCAGCATTTCTCGCCAGATCAGCTAAAGAAGGATAATACTAGAGATCCCGTATTTTATCAATTGGACACAGACAATCTGCCAGGACATATTAACCTAAGTTCAACAGTTAAATGCCTTTAATTCAGATTTTGAAACCAGGGTTGAGAATGCTTTAACTATGGTAATACCACAATCGGCAATGGATTCATATGGTCACATTGAAGAAAAAATGTCACATTACAATAGGGACTGATCATAATGACCTTTAACGAAGGTCTTAAAGTTTAGAAACAGATGTCAGGAATTTTGGCTTTAAAAAGTGAAACCTGTTATTAGTCCCGAACTATAGAATATCGTGAGGAAACTTCAAATTGCTTTTCCGAGCTTCAGCGCAGTGTTGCCTATCTCCAAAAACTAAAAAAAAAAAAATTGAACACTACTAACAGAGGAGATTTAAGATTAAAACTGACAAAATTGATACCAAATGTTGAAAATTTGATATTGTAACAACAGATCCTCCCATTAAAATCATTTGTTTATTGTTTAGTTATTTTATTTAGCAGTTTTATTTATTAATTAACTTTTAATTTAATTAATTCACAGTGATTTTTAAATTTTAAACACTATGTGACGGGTGCTCACGCGTTTCACTAACCTTCTCTCGCATTCTTTAAATGTTTTATTTATTTCAACCAATCTCCACCGAGAGCCAAAAGTGTGATTTATGCAAATAAGATATTTTATAAGTTCAGGTTTAGCAAGTTCGAAAATGATATAAAAGGGGGAAATGAAATGAAGAAAGGAATGAATTGAGAGAGTAGTTTTTCTAGTGGAAATACAGTCGTCGGGAGTAAAGTCTATTGAAAAGTATACATAAAATCAGTTCGGGATAGAACTGAGAGATAGTTGAGATTGAAGCCGTTCATTAAAGCAATCTAGATATTGAAGCAGTAGTTAGAAGAACCTGCCATAACAAAAAGTATCAGGTCAGTTTGATTTCACAATTTAAATATAAATGTGTAGCTTAATTGTACGCATTGACCGCCGTAGATTCAGTTAAGATTCCGTCTTTCATAATTATTGAATTCTTCTCATACTCCACTGTGTTTTATTGTTCTTAAAATTTGAATAGTATTTGTGTAATTTCTCAATTAAGAAAAGTTAATAAATAAGATTAATTTATTAAATAAGTAGTAATTCATTATGAATTCAACACATTCAGATTTAGATAATATACGAAGGGGAGTTAATAATCTTAGAGGTAGTGATATAGACTACGACAACTATACTTCATTACAGTTAGAAATTTAATTCTTTGAACGTAGGGGTAGTAGTACCAGCTGTCAAAAAGACAGTTAAGTTGATAAATTTGCAAAAACTCAATATTAATTAAGCAGGGGCCTATCCCAAACATTGCCCCCTGAAAAACATGACAAGGGGTCTATGAGACAAAAAAGCTTGGGAATATATGTTTTGAAGAGTCCAGCAAAAAAAAATGATTTATTACATATATAGTGAAAATCACTTAACACGAAACTGAAGGGACTGAAATATTTTTTTGAAGAATTTTGTTAAAAGAATTTCGTGTTAAGAGATAGTACAAAAAATAAAACATATCAACAAAATTAAGTTTATCAGAGCTAATTTTATCTACATAGAATGTATATGCATGTATTTCATAAAAATCAGTGAAACAAAAACATTCACAAGAATTAAATTAAAATTAATACAAAATTTTAAAGTTTTTTGAAAAACAAAACATTTATTGAGTTTTTGGAAAATAATCTAATATTTTTCTTTGCATTGGCTTTTTTAGCAACAAACTGTCAACAAAGTGTTCGATGTCGTTCATTTTGTTATTCATTTCACCATTGGAATGCGTGTGTGTGTCTTAAAACTGCGCACACTTTGTACTGTGTTAAGATAAAAGCACTGCAAATTTCTAAATCTTTAGTGAAGTAACAAATATGAAAAAAAAAATGTTTGTAAAAAGTCCCGCAATTAAAATATGATACTATCTGGTATTTTCAAATCAGGCCATATATTCAAGGGAAATCTACACAATCTTTCATAATACTTATTATCTAATGTCTTAAATTTAATCATTTGCATTTTTTTCAACTATCTTTTATAAACTAGGAAACTGCATTTCATGAAAGGTTTCTGTAATATACTCCTGGGTATAAAAAGCTGCACTTTGAGCAATAATTCTATATGTTTAATTAGAACATTAATTTTTATTTTATATTAAAATATTTTTGTATCTTTTATTGTTTTTTAAAGAGCCGCAGCTGAATTGTGATTTGAATTTTGATTTTAGCAAAGGTCTATCATGTGAAACTCTGCAAGTGCTAATTATAACGTGAAACGGGTGGTATTGTGTAAAAGTTAGGATAATACCAGTTAGCGACCCAATTTATGTGCCACAGTGGTTGTCAAGCTTTTTAAACTCACGTAATCCTTAGAACTATAAGGTATTTTCAGGGAGCTCCATTCCACACACACACAAATACTATAAAGAATGCAATTAAAAAAATAATATTTTGAAGTACAAGATCAACATGTTATAGGTACTTCATGTAAAGACAATTTTTAAAAAAAGTACTATATTTTTCATCAAAATTTTTATTGTGATTTTTCAATATAATTTATAATCACTAGTAATATTAATTTGTGATCTAAGTAACACTTACTCATGTATTATATTCAGTAACTAGAATATGTACTTGTTATACAAACTGTTAAAGTGTAGATCTATTGAAATCATCTGCAATCACATTTCATATTCCCTCTCAGTGTTTCATTTTTTTCTTATATTTTGTTCTTTTCCCCCCGCAGATACATTCAAAAATGTTTTTCCATTTAAATGCATAGTTTTGAAAGGCATTAAAATGTTTAAACTGTGAAACAAATCCCATGTATTTTGCATGAATTTACATCCTAAAATTTAGGAGCTGTTCTTGTATAAACTTAGATTTTAATGGAAAATCTGATGATCTATTAAAAGTTACTTCTCTTTCATTATAGGTATTATTTCCGCAAACGGAAAAAGGTGCAATTTCCATTAGAAAACTATTTAGCTTTACAGGGCATTGTACTAACGAATATAAAATCATTTCATTGAACTCCGGAATAGTAAGCAATAGAATATAATGTTAATAAATTCCAATTAATTATGCTAATCAATATTTAAATTTCATTCTAGATAAGGGCTTTGAAGATTTGACTTTCTTCTTAAATCCTAAAAATGATTTTACTTTTTAAAAGTACAGGGATACTAAGGATTTAAATAGATAAATATTTTTTTGCTAATAAAATTGAAATTTTGCTGATATTTCTAACTAAGCAGTAATAATGAAACAAAAAAGAAATTCAAATTTTATTGAATTTTACTGTTTGAGGTAAAAACTACAGTATAATGACAAAAAAAAAACCTTTATATGAGAAATAAAAAATCCAGTTAGTTTTTATTTTTTACAAATTTAGAGAAATGCATGATTGGTCTGTTATGTATATTAATTTAAAAAATTTTTCTCATTTTTGCATCCTATCCACAAAATTATCATATTAATCATATTTTTATTGGATCTAGTCTATAACCAAATCTAAATCTAATGTTATAATTTTTTGAAGATTGACTATGATCTCTGAAAAGATCTAAATCATATTGATTAAAACGTTTATTTTTGTTTTTTAAAGAGAAAAGTGATTTCTAAAACATTCTTTTTTCCCATTCAAAATTTCACTGTTAGTATAATTTTCAGCATTTAGTAGTATTAATATATTTTTAAAATCCAATTCTGAGTTTTTGATATTTGTATGATATTTTTAAATATGCAATAACACTTTTTAGAAAATTGTGGGTTATGGAACACATAAATTTAAATATCTTTCCATAGAAAGTATGCAAATTTTGTTTTAACTTTTACATCGATATTCAGACTAAATAAATTGTAATTTTGTCTTTAATTGCAGTTGAAGTTGGTTGAATTACTGAAATATTGTTAACTCTTGCATGGGCACTTAAATGAAGTGCTAGCTTTAAGATCAGCCAATTCTTTATTTAAGTCATTTGAAAATCTAAACAAAGATACCCAGAACTCGCAAAAGCGAATCATTCAACACTCTCTTTGGGGGTGGGGAGAGAAAAAACGGACATGGCTATAGTTTTTTTATTTTATTATGTGCCAGCTGCATAGGTCGTTGTTTGTCGGAAGGAGAATGGATAGTGAGCGGATGGACCGGTCAGCTAAAGATCCTTATCAGAGAAAGAAAAGGGGTCCTATTAAAAATTTCACAGCAAGCAGCTTTTGCTTGAACAATAGAGAAGGGTCGTTTTATCCAAGGGGTCAAATTCTGCATAATACGACACAGTACCCGTTTGAGATGTTGGGAGGTTTCTTCCGCCAAAGGGGAAGGAAAGTGTTCATAGAGGCAGCTAATTGCTTAACCCCTCTCCAACGGCTTTTCATAGTATTTTTAGCATTGACAACATGAATCCTTATCTGACAGAATGTAGCTGGATTTATAGTTTGTAAAATGCCTTACTTCGAAAGAGAGACTGACAAAAATGAGAAAATATAAAACACGTAGACCTAAGCGCGAAGGCATAAGCTAGATGGCGAAAATAAGCTAATGCGAAAATTAAAAACTTGTTGGTCTAAGGAGGGGTATTGAACTCTCAAACCCTCCCCTTGTGTGTGTGTGTGTACGCCACTGCTAAGAATTAATTGTATAGTGAATACATTCTCTTATATTTGAAGTTAATGGGGAATCCCAATAAGTTGGATTCAGATACACAAAAAATTGCTATACTTACACTATAAATCTATTTAACAAAATGAATGGATTTGTGTTTGATATACATAAAAAAACAAACCATTGAATTGCACTTTAATTAAAATATTCTTTACTATCTGGATTGAAAATAAAGCTTTGTCTGAAATTATAAAGTCAAGATATCCATCTTCATTAATTAATATATTTCCTTTTTATTATAATCTTCATTTGAAAATGTTGAAGTAATGAAATTCAATAACATTTGCATTCAATTTTCTTGTTGGTAATAAGTGTTCCAAAGTGGTAGTAAAAATTTTCTTTCTTTCTTGTGGCAAGCTGCGACGGCAAGTTTTCCTCATTCTTGAAGCACAATTATTCCTGCATAAAAAAATTCAATAATGAAGTAAATTTGACAATATCAATTAAATTGACAATTACTCGATAATTATTGCAAATTTGAATTTTTATACAGCTTTCGCAGCCAGCAATACTCATAAAAAATTAATTATTTTCAACTATACATAGTTTATTAACTAAAAAATGAAATAAAATTTTTTAAATGTATTTAAATAATAAAAACTACAAAGCCCCATTAATTTTAAAAATAAAATTTGAGAAAACATATAGAACATGAATGTATATTTTTTGCGGCAGTTTTTGAAAAGAAAAAAAAAAAAAGAATATAGAATTTTGTAGAAATATTCCCAAATTTTATATTGGAAAGATAACTGCATTTTTAAGAATAACATTAAAGCTACTTTTGTATTTGTATAAATACATTTTGAAAAACCGAATGCAAAGGATGATAACATTTAATTTTGATTCTTATCACTCTTATTTTGACTCTTATTGTGAATGTGGTGTGGCAGTTACGGAAGGATGTACCCATCTTCCGTCATCCTCTTCCTCTTAAAAATGTGTAGAGATATCATTTCCAATAATGAAATATCAAACAATAAATTTTAAATTAAAACAAATGTAAAAATTGTTAATAACATTATTCAAGAAAGTTAGAGAGTTATATTTACATCGCACTATAAAGCTGTACGAACGTTATTGGTGAAGGTCCTCATAATTTTGAACCATGGTCCTGTTTTGAGGACGACACCTCAGCTGCCACCCGCATCTCCTAACTTCCACACCACACCAATGGGAGGAATTCGACCCCTCGATATATTTAACGTGCATCGGCCGCCTTTGCACGGCGGGTCTTCAGTGGTACCAGACTCAAACTCATGATACGCCAGCTACGAGTGGATGACCTTGACCATAAAGCTATCACGGCCTAGTGGTCAAGCTGCTCATGAAAACTGGCAGTGCATACATAATTCGATTCAAAGGAATTATAGAAAAAATAACAATTGAGAGAAGTTGAAAAGTTTTATTAATATTTTATCTAAAAAGCTTCAACATTTAAAGAAAAATAAACAAAAAAAATTTGTTAATTATTTTTTATTGAAATAAATTTTGCAGTCAAAATAAGCTTTTCATTTTTTAAAATTTTATTAGCATATCTGTGTAAATCAAATATTAATTTTTAACATTAAAATAAAGAGTAGTCAAAAATAGAGTTTTTTGAAGATATTAGAAATACTAACATATAAATAAATATGTATATAGCATTTATAAAAAAGTTTAATCGTAAAATTTTTCAAAATAACAGTATATGAAAATAAACAGTATAAGTAGAAAATAGTTTTATTGAAAAAAATAAAATGTAAAAACTTAAATTATATATATATAAATAGATTTATAGAAAGTAAATATGGCATGTAATAATAAATAAAAAATAAGAGAGAAAAATTTAAAAAACTAAGTTTATTTATATGTTTAATACCATTTTAATAAATTTCAACAATTTTTATTTCATGTTTAAATATAACGAGATCTCTTTACTTTTAAAAAATACCAATTGTTTCAAAAGAAAATTAGAAATTTTATTTAAAAAAAAAAAGAATTGTATGTGTAATGGAACTGTTTTGAGCGCTTAATATACAAACAAAAAAAAGTTTCTTATATCTTAATCTTTTCAACTAAAATCAAAATATTGTTCAAAAACTAGTTCAAAATTTCTACCCTGAAATAAGCCCAAAACAAATATTACAAATTCATTTTTTTAATGCATTCTATTTAAAAGTTGTAATTGTATTTCGAACTCTTTTTTTTTTTTTTTTTTGTGGTGGAAGCCCACAATTTCTAACTCTTTTACTCTAACTTAGTGACGCAGTCAGACGTAAGAAAATCCAACAGAAAGGCAGCCACATTTGAATGATACTCGCTCTGCTTGGCGTTTTTGGCGTATTCTGAAGCTTGAAAAAGCCCTTGTTTCTGAAGACATCCCAATAATTGAGGTATTTTTTTTAATTGGCATAAGTCACTTTGTTTTTAAGTCTAAAAAGTACCCTTTTTAAAATATACTTTTTTTGATATACAGGCAAAATGTAAGGTATATTAAGTTGATTCTGAAAGCAAAAAGTCAGTTCAACCAGCTATGACTTAAGAATTTAAATTTTTTCAAAGTTATAAAATGCTGAAATTTTAAAAATTTTTAGTCATTTTACGAGACATATGTTTAATAGATTGTTGTGAACTTAAGTTTGTATGGATTTGAAAATCTGTTTCATTGTTTTTTTTTTATTATTTTTTTAGTTAAACTTTGAAAAAACACAAATTTTTTTTAAATGTTAGTTTTAGCATTTTTTAAACATATAACCAGAGATCTCAGACCGAAATCAACACTAACTTTTATAGAACATATGTTTGGGAGTATCTACAAAAAATTTCAACACTATCTTGAACAGAAAAAATTTATGCAACTTAGAAGCTTTTTCATTAATTATAAACTCAGTTACAGCAACACATAGCACAAATTATGTAGACATTTAATTCATATATTTTATGTCACTTGAATTAATGGCTTATGGAAATTACAAAACATGCTTACAATGAAAAACACTCTATTTACATTATATGAAGTAACAAGTACGAGAGAACAAGTTCAAAAAACACTCAGATTTTTTTGTTCGATATTAAAAAACGATTTTTTTCCAAACACTAATCGTTTCTTTTTCTTGTGAAGCAACCATTTAAGCAAAATAATCGTAGCTATAACAGTAAACAACCGGCAGCGTAATCACGTGACACAGTTTTCACGTGATCGTGACGTCACATGAATTTAGTCCTGAAATCGAAACCAAGGAAGTAGATGCTCGGATCCATAGACAAAGGAATTGAGTCCTTATACTAAATTTAGTTGAATGACGATGTTTTTTTCCATCGCCATCGATTTCGTAAAATACTATTCACAAGGTAAAGGTTTTGCGTGAAGATTCGGCGTCACCACTATGGTGACAAGAGGCAACAATTCTCATACTATATTAATTTATTGCGGTGCTCGCCACACATTTTCGTGTGTTTACATCGCTCTGCGTCTGCCAGGCCAGATTCTCAAAACTATTCTAAGGGGTTGCCATATTCCGTACGGGACCCATGGTCGGGTTTACTACAAGTTTTCCATCATTTTGACATATTTGTAGATTTTTGATTTTCTAGCTTCTGAACTTCAAACTTGGTGATTCATAATTTTCATTTTACTCTTTAAATATCGTTTTTTATTTTATACTTTGATTTGATTTTTATTTACAGTTTCTGCGTTCATTGATTTTCTAGCTTCTGCCGTATGATAGCTCGATTCTCCGATATCCCGATTGTTAAAAATTGTATGCTTTGATTGTTTAAATGTTTTAAAAAATCCTTTTTTTAATTTCTAGGTTTTTAACATAATAATAGATTCATTATTTTTTTAGTTTCTGCTGTGTGTGCTCACTTTTCCGATCTCTAAAGTGTAAACCTATGGTACCCTAGGGTTCTTGAGTTAAAATTGTGATTTCTTGGAGTTAAAACGGAAGTTCTATTGATTGTTATGAAAAATTAGCGTAAATACCAGACAAGTTGTTGGGCTAAATTTTTAAATAATTGTGAGAATAATAATAGTAAATACAAATTTTCTAGAGATGCTCTTGTTAAAGAAGAGTGTTTCAAATGTTGTACACTTAGCATACAAAATTTTTTTCTCATAGTCATTCACAAATCACTGTCTATTATAAAAGCTGATAAAACGATTCTTAATAAGAAAATACAGTTGATAAATCATAGAGAAAAAAGAACCATTATTAGAATATATATATATATATATATAGACCTCCGTTGCAAAAAATTGTTTATGAATAACTTTTAAAGATCCGTGCAATCTGCTTAGATTTAACTTTCCCTTAACCTTGTATATCATGAGTGTAATTGTAGATTTAGGTATTTAACACTTTTGCTAACATGTAAAGCTTCCAAGATAAATAAAAGAAAAACTAGTTGTAGAAATATCAAAGATTCTATATTGCCAATTGATTATCATGGTAGAATTACTGTTAATAAAGACAATGAAGGGATCAGTGCAGGGGCAGCTCTAGGGCCGGACAAACTGAACCCCTGCCCGGGGCGGCATTTGGATTAAATTTGAAAAATATTTTTTGTTTGTTACAAAAAATTTCATATATTTTCTAAAATATTATTGGATGTGGATTTGGAATTTCATTTAACGTACCTTATTTTTTGTACTCTGTATGCCTAATGTCAGTTTGCTTAAGGTGAAACTTAAAGGGTGTGAATACATTATTAAATCGTGGAATTTGATATGTTGACACATGTTTCACTAGTAACTTTCTCACCACCCCAGACTGGGGTCACAACGAACATTCTTTTCACCCATACGATGTCCGGTGTCAACTATCCAAAAGCAGAATGAGGTAATAAGTTTTTTGGTAGATGGAGCGCCACAGGAAATATTTTATTTTTTAGTGTAACTATAAGTTAAAATAAACGTTTGTAATTCCCACCATCAGTAGACTCTTTTTCGAAGAAATTGGCCATAGACGATTCCGTTTCTTAGATATTACTTGTTAGAAATAATAACAGGTAATTTTATTTCCCTAATTTCAGATTATTTTGTATTTTTTAAGACTTAAAATATATATATATAAATTGTTAATTGTTATGCTGCCTTTGCAGGAATTATTCAAGTTTTATAGGTGTGTACCTGTGTGAACAATTTATCTTTTTTAATTATGATTTTTTGTTTTGTAGAGAGGGGTGGCATTTTCCATTTTTGTCCGGGGCAGCAATACTGCTAGAACCGGCCCTGATCAGTGTAATATATTTTTTAAAGCATAATCATAAACTGAGTCCTCAAAACATAACCAGGAAATAAAACTTGCATGGAGTTCATTAAAGCTAATCTTAAAATAGCTATTAAAAAATCTTAAGTATTAGAATATGTATTCAGTTATAGGAAATAGGTGGTTTTTAGATCAATTTTACTTTTTAACAAATTAAAACTTATCTAACTACATTAATTATTTTACTTTGTTTTTGCAGACTATTAAAAAAGATGTTTCTGTTAATATTATGAGTATTAAGTTCCTTAAAAACTTATAGTTGTGTTCCGTTGTGTAAACCTCAAGGGCAAAATATGGTTTTAAGACCTACTAAAAACATTATCCAATAATTTTTAAGCATAAAATATTGTATATGATCTAATATACTGTGAATTGACTCTGTATATTTTCTGTTTACTAAGTTTAATTGTACATGACTTAAACTACTTGACTGAAATAAACAGAAAAACCTGTTGCTTCTAAAATACAATAATGAGAAAAAACATTGTCCAAATTGAATTAATTTATGGATCTCCCTTTTTCTCTAAGAAACATTCTTTCCATAGTTGTTTCATTCGAAAAAAGAAATAATCCACTCATTCCTTCACTTTCAGCTTTCTAGAAATATCTCTTGCAAAACTGCTGAAGACTACTATTAGGAAGAATGACCAGTGTCCAAATCCTAAAAAACTAAAAAAATCTGGTCTGAATTGGGTTACTAGTTCGAAGGGTTGCCAAATTGTAAATTTTATCACCAATAATTTTGGTGCCAAATTTTTTTGACGAAATAAGGGGGCTGTGCTAGGATCTAACTCAATGCACATTTCATAACCCAGCTCTTTCTCCCCATACTGTTGAATCAATCCGATCAAAGCTTTTTCCCCTTTTCCCGCTATATCAAGCACCAGAATTTTCACAGTTGATTTTTTTAAAGAAAATTATTACGAGGGCCGTGGGTAGCCTAGTGGTTAGAGCATTGGTCTCTAGACCGGAAGGCCTGGGTTCGATGCCCTATGCCACCAAATATCCGCTGAGTGCACGCGGAAAACATGTTTATAAAATCAGTGAGTCCGAATGGTGTCGTCATCTATTGTGTTGTTCTGAACAAAATCGTGCTGTCATCTTAATGGGGCTCAAAGCTAAGGCTAACGACAGGCGTAAAATTCTAGCCCTTAGCCGCGATGAATTTCATGGACCTTGATATGATGTTACTGTCGATCAGGTGGCATAAGCAACAAGAACAACAACAAAGAAAATTATTTAAGATGTTTTTATATTTACTTGAAATTTTTTCTTATAACTATTTAGTAGGTGTTCTTATCAAAATAAATGTTAAAATGCCTGTTTTTCTGAAACAAAAATTTATTTCATCAATTAGATTTCGTAAAATCTGGTGTATAACGTACACCCATACTTTAGATCTCAATTATTTAAATTTTAGGTATATTTGCACCAACAAATCAGTCTGATCCAAGCTTTTCTTCCATCTTCTACTATATCACTTTAATTTCGACAGTTGACATTTTTTTAAATTTAATTCTGAAAAGGCTTAAATGTACCTCCTGTTTATTTTCTTTAACTATTTTGTAGATGTCCATTCATTGCAGTAATGGTTAAAATATACTAAAATGCCTGTTCTTTAACAAGAACTACTGTGACTTTTTACCATGAAATAACTCAAAAGTGTAAATTTCATTCCCTTTGTGATGGTACTTAACATAAAAATTAATCTTTTTTATATTTTCCTTCATTTATACACCAGAGAGCATCTTGCAGTGAACCCCTTCCCCTGCAAGTCATAATCACCAAAATATAGTAATTAAAGCTCTTAACAACTGGCCTGAATAGGAATTCCTTTCCCTCCCAATCATCTAAGGTCTCCAGATGGGCAAGTTGTCAGTTCAAATCACCTTACTCTCTTCTCTCCAACCATCCTAAGGTCACTAAGGGCATATCACCCATTAGCAACTACAGCCAAAGTGGTTACCCAGGAATTCAACATGTGATGGTAGCGCAGTCTGTCACTACTCTTTGATAAAGCAATAATTTCATATAGAGTCTTAAGACATTCTGAGTAAATCATGACTAGTGATTCAAACAGCATCAACACACTCAACCATCTGACTCGCCATTTCTGCTATTGCCCACAGCATCACCAGAAAACATTCCAAAGACACTTGAACCTACTGGAGATGTATGTCAGTTGCAAAATGGCTGCAAAAACAACCTTCTGTATATATCTCACAGAAATTCTGTCGAATGTGCAAAAACAACATTCCTCTCTAGAAAAGGGGTTTGCAGCAACCCATTCTTGGCAAGATGCAACCAGCAAAAGATAAGGCAGTTAGATTAACGTTGCACTATATAGCTGTATGAGGGCTATTGACGAGTGACCTTGTAATTTTGAGCCACGGTCAAGTGACAAGGATGAAACCTGAGCTGTGGTTCTCTCCTCTCCAAACTTCCACACCACAGCACAAGGGTATTTTTGAGCATCAATATATTTGACATACATCAGCTATTTCTAGACACTGGGTCTTCTGCAGTACTTTGCTCAAACTCATGACATGCCATTGATGAATCTGTTACTATGACCACTAGGTTATCCCAGCCACACAAAAGATAGAAATAAATGTGCTTGATGATTGGCCTGAATAGGGATTTCTTTTTGACCCACTCATCTAAGGCATACACAGAGTATCTGCGGACTGGTACGTTGATAGTTCAATTAAATGCTCTTGGCAAGGTCAACAGCTTACAGTTTTAGTATTTTTTTGCATAGACTGATCTTGTAAAGTATTTTTCAAACCAGCCTAATATATGAGTACTTTTGTCTATGTTTTTAAAAATAAGTAACCTCTCCCATAAAAATAGCCCATTGTTTGAAAAAGTAAATTTTTAATGATAAGTTTTTTAGAGTTGAATAAATAAAAAAAATAATATAAATTAATATATATACACTTAAGAGCAAAAACATTATGACCACCTGTTAATAACGAGTTGGCCCACCTTTGGGGGCTCACCTTCTTTAGGTGAGTACGGGTGTCACAATCCCGAGGTGCCCTAGTGATCGTTTCCTTTTCCCACGGGGTTTACTGTCTTTGGTAAACATGGGCTTCACGAACCCGGGGTACCCTAGTGATCCTTCTCTATTTTCGACCCTCTTTCTTGTCATTCAATTCATTCTTTCTTTCTCTTCCCGTCTAGACCACAGATATTAAAACAAATGTTTGGCGCAGTATAGCCGAAATCGGCTCTTGCGCCAATAAACCCCAAAATCACTCACTCACCCTTTGGTGCTCAACACAGCTTCAGCCAGCCTTGGTATGAATGCCACAAGTCCTTAGTAATTGGCCGGAGCGATTGTACCAGATGTTTAAGCAATGGTCACTCAAATCCAAGATATTACGAATTGGTGGTCTTTGAACTCTGAGCTGCCGTCCCATGATATCTCAAATGTGTTCTATCAGATTGAGATTCGGTGAGTTATGTGGCCAGGACATTAACTGGAATTCAGCATCATGTTCCTGGAACCACTCCAACACAATTTTAGCCTTGTGAATGGGGTGTTGTCCTGTTGGAACATTCAATTTCCAGCTGGAAAAACAGAGGCCATGTAAGGGTACAACTGGTCCACAATGATGTTCAAATACCCTGTAGCATTCATGGTCTGCTCTACCACAAGGACGGGTCCCAGAGACGCCCAAGAGAGCATCTCCCAAAACATAATACCGCCACCACCGGCCTGTGTATGATCTACTGTACATTGAGGGAGCAACTGTTCGCCTGGAAGACGGCGTATCCTGACATGGCCATCAGGGTGATGAATGACAAACTGTGATTCATCTGACCAGGCAAATCTCTCCCACTGATCCATGGACCAGTCGCGATGTTCCAGGGCCCAGCACATGCAGCGATGACGCTTGGTCAGCAAAGGCACACGAGTGGGACGTTTGCTGTGTAGCCTCATATCCAACAACGTCCGCTGAACAGTGTGCTCCGATACTATTCTACTTGGCCCTGCATTGTATTGGGCCGTCAGCTGAGCCACTGTTTGGCTCCAGTTTTGCTTCTCCATGCGAGACAGTTTCCGAGGACCTTTTTCTTTGATAGCATGTGGACATCCAACACCATGTTGTCTACTGCTGGTTTCACTGTCATTCATCCACTTTGCATAAGTACTAACAACTGTAGATCGTGAACAACCCACGAGTCGTGCAGTTTCGGAAATACTTGTTCTGGGTGTTCGAGCCATTACAATCTGCCTTCTATCAAAGTCGCTTAGATCCGCAGCCTTTCCCAGCACACATAGAAGTAAGTGAAAGAATGATTCTTCAGACTCTCCAGCAGCAGTTAAATACGCCTTCCACATCATCCAGGCGAGTTCATTGCAAAATGTAGGGGTGATCATAATGTTTTGGCTCTTGAGTGTATATATAATGTTAAAAATAAGCAATTTTCCATTGTTTTAAGTTCAGCTTAAATGAAATTTGAAAAGTGCTGATTATGTTGTAATCACCTTCATAAGTAACCAATGTTTTTTATTTAAATTTATTTCATTTTGAATGAAAAAAGTGAAAAAGCTAAGCATTTGTTTTTTATTCATAAGGTTCCGACAATAATAATCTTTTTCCTTATAAATTGTACTTTACTGAGTTTATATATATATAAAGGTCGAAAATTAATAATATTTTTATTTTAACTTATAAAATTAGCTTGTGAATTACCATTCTAAAAAAAATTCATATTTTATGTTTTTTTCAAAATTTTTTTATTATTTTCTGTTTTTTAAGTTAATGGATCTTAAAAGCTACTTTAAGTTTTATTTCTTAAATTTACATTTTAGTATGTTTAATTTTACAGAGTAGTTGCATATTATTGCAACCTCTTGACTACATTATATGAAACAAAGCACCTGGTCGCCAATTCAGCGTGTCCAACAGGTAAGAAATCAGGGTTGCCAACTTGTTGAGTTATTAATAGAGTTTGGGATTGTTGTGATAATTCAAAAGTACCAATTTCACTTGTGTGGAATGAATGGAAGATGATTGTGTTAAGTAAATTTAATGGGATTATAATGTTGGGCTCTCATAATTTTTTTTTTTTTTTTAATATGTATAAGTTAGAAAAAATGTTTATTACTTTTTTGCATAAGAATAAGAGGTAAATAAATCAGTTTAATTAGTCTTTTATTTTTCTCAAGAATTGAGAAATATTCAAGTTTTGTAATTTGAGTTTTAATGTGATACTAAGGTGAAACTAAGGTTATGCTAAATAAATTTTTAGAAAAAATCAATTTGAAACCCTTTAAAACATGTTTGAACAAAATAGGGGAAAACTATTAGTACTAATAAACAGAAAACCTGGGATTCACATTTATTTGTTAGAAACATTTGTCTTTAAACAACCTAAATAGATTTTTAGTTTCGGTTTATTAACAGAAGAAAGTCCAGTACCTAAGACACAATTCCAGATGATGCAACAAATGTTTCAGCTGCTTAAATTAAATATTTTCTTGAAAATTTTCTAATATATGCGTCAACTGTGGAATACTATATTTGGGAACTTTTCCTAATACTGTGAATTGTATTTATTAAAAGGAGGATTTTTGCCATTGTCTGTATTCTTCATACTTCAAAGAAAAATTCAAAATTTAACTTATAATATTGTGTAATGAAAATTTATACACAGGATTATGTAGATAAAATATTCAAAAATAGAATGACATATTTCCAGGAAGCTTTGAAAATTAATTATACTCATAATTAACGTGACCATTTATTCTTTGCCTCGAAACGGGACATTGTTTTGTTTAGGTCAATTAACAGGTATACAATGAAAAAAAGACTTTTTTTAAAGTTATTTATTCAGAAAAAGTTAGTATGCTTAAAAGTTACGAATTAAAAAACATACCCAAAATGTTTAGTTATATTTATATTTATCAGAGGAATAAATTTCCTTTAATATAGCTGGTGAAGATTTTAAGTAAGAATGAAACTCTTGGAACGTTTTTTTATATTCACCTTAATTATCAACATCACCTTTAGAACTGAAATTTGTAACTGGGTTTTCTCAGATGTCTACAATTTGTTCATCATAGAAAATGCTCTTTCTACTGGAGCATTTGTAGCAGGCAAACATAAAATATATTCAAATAAAATAGAAAAGTTTTCATGCTGTAGATTGTTGGCCTGAAAGTGTTTGAATACTTCCATCCAACGAGTTTCCGTGGAAATATTTAGATCATTTTTATTCGGTTACTTTTTGCGATGTAATGTAGTTAGAAATTAATGAAAATTCGTCAAAAACTTCTGTATCTTTATTACAGTCAATATACTCCTTTTCAATTAATACATCCAGAGATTTTTGCACATCTTCCCATGCGGGGACCTTTTTTAAATCTGCCCAATAAAATATCACCATTTCTTTGGTAAGAAAGTAAAGTCCACTACTCCATATATATATATATATATTCATGACTTGTTTTATAAAATTCTGTAGCCGTTCTTTTCACAAACACTTCATTTATATCAGTACCATTATTTTTCGATTTCCCCATTAATTGACGAACAGTAAATGGAAGAGACTGATTGGTCTGTTTCTGAGTCAAATTGTGTTTTAGTTGATTGATTTCTTTTGCAGCGTCAATTGCCGATACAGTCTGACCTTCAAGTTTCAATACAGTTTTCCGAACAGATTCACATGGTTTCCGAAAACGGGACAATTTTGAGTCCCAGAGTTCATTTCGGGGACACCGGGACTCATAATTATAAAAAGGGACAGTTCCGTTCAAAACGGGACGTCTGGTCACGTTACTCATAATGGATGTAATTCCAAAAATAATTGAATCAACATTTACTCATCTAGACACCAGAAAAGATGCAGGAAAATGAGTGGTACAATCTCCAGCAATTGTAACAATATTGTAATCCATGAGCAGTCAAATTTGAGGAAAATTTAGTAGTATTCTACCTGATAACTAAGAGAGCTTTTACTTTTAAACCATAGTCTAGTAACAAAGGCAAGTTCTCATCTATCTCTCTGAAATCGAGATCTTTCAGTTTTGATAGAAACACTTGCACCAGCTTCATGGTAGGATTTTAGCAGCTACATGACTGCAGGCTCAGGGGAACAATGCTTTTTGCGAAATAACAGTAAAGGTGACTACCATGGCCTCGTTATTCAGTTATAAAATATGAATATATATAAATATCCTTTAGGTTACCTTGTTTCAGAATAGTCTAATTTTTGCATAATTTCTTGTATAAATTATCCTTTTTATAAAAAAATGTTTAAATCAAACAAATTATAGGGGATATTTATATTATTCTTAATTTGAAGTTTTATTTAAAAAAATTTTAAAAAATCTTTCTTAAGATTTACTAATATATTGTTAAAAATTAACTGACAATCCACAATAGCTTTATTGTTACAAATAATCTCAATAATAGTTTAAACCAATAATGCATATCAGATTATATACCATATAATGCAGGATATATCATGATATTCCTTCAGTTTCCTCTATATTGTTTATGTTAACCTGATTGTCTTTATAAAGTATTACATGAACATATATATTTTTAGTTTCTTAATATTTTTTAATTAGGTTTTGATTGATTTAATAAAAATGTTATCTAGAAGCCTTCTAATTTCTTCAGACATCGGACAAAAAAAATTTTAGCTGATTATTTTAAGCTGTGTTAACCAGCTTAATTTTTTTTACTTCATAAATTATGATGAATAAAATTATGCTTATACATCTATTACATTATATTGAATACATTTTTTTCTTTTACAGAAAGATGTTAATATAAATTCACATATTCTGAACAAGAGTGCAAGACCCATTTTCTTCACTATAGATTTTAAATAGAGATACTTTTTTCACATCTGTGAAAAAACTTGCAGGTTTGAAACTAGCAAAATGGCTTTCACTCAAGGGAACTCAAGTCATCATTTGCATGTTCAAAATAATAAACTGTATGTTTGTGAAATATGCAACAAGGTTTGCTTTCAGATTTGTAATTTAAAAACACATTTATTGACTCATACAAATGAAAAGCCTTATGTTTGTGAAATGTGCAACAAGGGTTTTTCTCAAATTTGTAATTTAAAAGCACATTTACAGACTCATACAAATGAAAAGCCTTATGTTTGTGAAATGTGCAACAAGGGTTTTTCTCGAAATAAAGATTTAAAAGTCCATTTACGTATTCATACAAAGGAAAAGCCTTATGTTTGTGAAATGTGCAACAAAGGCTTTTCTCAAAATGATGTTCTAAAAAATCATATACGTATTCATACAAAGGAAAAGCCATATGTTTGTAAAGTGTGCAATAAGGGTTTTTCTCTAATTTGTAATTTAAAAGCACATGTACGTATTCATACAAAGGAAAAGCCTTATGTTTGTAAAGTGTGCAATAAGAGTTTTTCTGAATCTGGCAATTTAAAAGCCCATTTACGAACTCATACAAAGGAAAAGCCTTATGTTTGTGAAATGTGCAACAAGGGTTTTTCTCAAAGTAAAGATTTAAAAGTCCATTTACGTATTCATACAAAGGAAAAGCCTTATGTTTGTGAAATGTGTAACAAGGGCTTTTCTCGAAATGATGTTCTAAAAAATCATATACGTATTCATACAAAGGAAAAGCCATATGTTTGTAAAGTGTGCTACAAGGGTTTTTCTCTAATTTGTAACTTAAAAGCACATGTACGTATTCATACAAAGGAAAAGCCTTATGTTTGTAAAGTGTGCAATAAGAGTTTTTCTGAATCTGGCAATTTAAAAGCCCATTTACGGACTCATACAAAGGAAAAACCTTATGTTTGTGAAATGTGCAACAAGGGTTTTGGTCAAAAGGACAATTTAAAAAGGCATTTATCGATTCATACCAAGGAAATAACTACATCTATGTAATGTTCTAGGGGTTTTCTGAAACTGGTCATCTAAGGCATATTTACACATTCATTGGAAGAAAAAGTCTCATGTTTAAAAAAATGCAATGTTGCTTTCTCTGAAGGCATTTCTATGGGCTCAATTCATGTGACGTCTCGATCACGTGATGAGGATAGCATGTGACTATGTTTACGTTTGTTTCCCGCTTAACTCAGACCTAACACTTTGTTTATTATTGCTACGAGTATTTTGTTTCTGCATTATACCCACTAAAATTTTGTATTTAACTATATATGGTTGCTCGATCACTCTAAAAGATAATATGATTGAAGGAAAAAAATCTTTTTTTATAATATCTCAATATAAATTCAGGTGTTTTATAAACATGATTCAGAATGATGAAGCATAAAGATTTTAAACCATTTCCTTGCTAGTTATTTTATTCTGACCACTTTGAATATGCTTGTTTTCAATACCAACCATTTAGAAATCGTCGCCAGCTAAAACAAATTCCAACAATTTTTGTGTTCGCAAAAGAAACTTCTAAAAGAATTTTGGACAGATGTCTTTAGAAATGTAAATGCTTCAAAGTAAATTTTTGTTTATTTTAAATTAAATTATACTGAGAACATACATAAAAAGAAAATATATTTAGTTTCCTTAAATTTTACTTATTTTACACATCTTCAGAGTAGTTAATAGAGATATTTCTGTATTTAATTATCTAAAATAAGAATAAAAAAATCTGGTATGTAACCATACATGTCATATAAAAACAAGTACTATATGTGTAATGTATCTTACTAAATAATTTTACATTCTCATGGGGGGAAAAAATTTCGGAAACCATTCACTACAGAAATGGAAAAATATCATAATTTACTACAGGTTCACTAATGTTTATACTTGATGAGAATCAAATACCACTTTGAAACATTAGAAATAAAAATTACCTTTTGTAAAATTTTATGTAAAAAAATTATGTGAAACCTTTTTGAAAGTCTTTATGCGCACTACAATTTTAGTAAAAAGATATAATTTTTATTGAGAATTAAATTCTGAATGTGGTAAAAAACTAAGGCATTAAAATTTTTTTAATTAGAATATGTGTATTATAGAATATAAATTTGTGTGCATATATTGAATATAAAAGTCCTGTTCTCTCTTACATGGTCAAAATAAAAAGTCATTTTTGAATCCATAATTCTTTTACAAAAAAAAAAAATTATAAAACATTTGTGTGGTATCTATTTATAACTCTTTATTTATCCTTAAATATATAACTTGAAAAAATTGTTGTTTGCAGTAATCTATATTCATGAAAAATTCAGTAAAAGAATGTAATATATATTTAAGAGAATTTTTTTCAAAATTATTCTTAAGGGGTTAATCGTCCAAAATCACTGATATTTTTGTGTGACGTATGTTGAAAGGACAAATTTGGGGCACTAGTATAGCATTATATAATATCAACCAATTTCTTCAAATAAAAAAAAACACCAAATCCTGCGATATACAGCCAAGAGTCGAAGCTGTTCCTGATCATGTTTGAACACAGTAATAATAATAGTGGTATAAGTTTGGATGTCTTTTTGCTTGGCGAAATTAGTCAGCAGTTTAATACATATGTTCCAAGTTTTGGAATGGTACGAGTACTGATTTAGTATTTCTTAGAGAAACTTTGAAGTAAATTAATATTTTGTGTATAATTTGGGGAAATGAAAAGTTTTGTGAAATTTAGGATTGCCCTGGTAAAAGAATCTTGCTTACAATTAATACAAATTGTGATTTTCATTAGAATGGGACTCAATTTATTCATGATAAACTTTGGTAACTTGTTAAATTAATAATGATTTTAAAAGATGTATTTAAAACTTTCTTAATATATTTTAAAACAAACTTCAGAGCAAGAATTTTGAATCTTTTTTCCTGATATCATTTCATCTTCCATTTTTTTTAAAGTATAAATATAATTATATATAAAAGGATACTTTAGATGCATATCAGTGATAACAAAATAACATGTCAATACATTTCTCCAAATAAGTTTTAAGTTTGAATGAAATGGAACTGAAGTATATTTAACACTATACTTACAATAACTGGTAGAAATATAAGTATTCATTAAGTTTTGGTATGTCCAGGGTAAGCAAATCAAATATTTCCATTAAAACAGAAGAAAGAGGAACAGATTGTTATAATTTTGCAATTACTGTGAAATTGAAAAAAAGAAAACCCTTTGTCAATTTTATGTGTTGCCATCCACCCCCTTTATTTGGATGTATTAATTTAAGTATATGCATGTAAAGATTTATTAATAAAAATTAATGTAAGGAAAATTAAGTTGGTTTAAAAATAAATATAATAAGCTTTAGTATTTAATATGTGATTTTACAGTTATGATGAACAAATGTTATACAAGTATTATATAGGTAAATGTTATACAGGTACATGTGTGTGTAATTTTAGGATATGAAAAAAAAAAAGTGTATCAAGATATTTTACAAAAAATAGTTTGTACATTGCCATTTATACACGTTTCTTTTATTCAAAACTTTCTATAAGTTAATGATTTCAGTATTCTAATTTGTTTTATGTAAATTGAGAAAGTTGATTGTGTATAGAAGTGGATTTTATAACTCTGCCAGTTTTTAAGATATGAAATTCCAAAATTCTTGTGATATTTCATTTAATCTGAACCCATACTATATAATTTTTCAAAAATACTATGAAAAGTTTTGTAAATAACCTATACAAATGTTATGCAGTATCCTGATTTTGCTTTCTAGTTCCTATGTGTGATATATTTAACATAGCTGGTTCTTTTTCTTATAGATTTAATTAATTTTAAATAACAGACAACCCAATTACATGTCCTTTGAAAAAAATTAAAACATTATTTCCCTTTTTCTGTTATTTTTACTTATTGTACATCATTTTTTGCATTTTTTTTTAAATTTGAGGAGAATAAAATCTCGCCCTTCTTTAAAAGCAACAAATTTTAAGATACCTTTTATGAAATTTCTTTTTTTGTGGGTATTTTTACAATGTACACATTTTTTGTGAAGCTGTAGAATATCAGTTACATGAATTAAGAGAAAAGAACAATTTCATTATTTACTTTATGAGCTGTGTGTGATTGCTCTGAAGCAATCTAATATAGAATAATGAGAACTTAAAATCTATCTATATATATATAGGTCTTAATACTTTTATGCGGTGTAGAAGTTTCAGCTCAATTGAAACTCTTGTTATTTCTTTGGGAATTAATTTGTCATCAGTAATGTATTAAAAAACTAGTTTTTGTCATTAATTTTTTGTACACAAGAAAAGACCTTTTCAGATCTTACTTTTGTAAATGTATATGAAAAAGAAAAGAAAAAGCATTAATTTGATAAAATTAATTTTGATAGTGTTCAAATTAGAATAAAGTTCATGTAATGCCGGTGAAAAAAATAGATGGAGAAAAATTGTTTGCTGTTGTTAAAAAAACTATCGTAGAACTTGATGGTATAGGATTCAAAGTTATAGGTGTAGTTTCTGACAATAATTTTATAAATCGAAAAGCAATGTCCAACTTTTCTGTTCCTCCCAAATTGAGCATTTATATCCACATCCTTCCAATCCTTTATTTTTTGTTATTGATTCAGTACACTTTTAAATGTATTCGTAACAATTGGATTAATAAAAAAAATGAGGGCCAATGTTTTTATTTTCCAGATTTCGAAGATCATAATAAGTTTCCTTTATTAGAAGCAAATTTCTCTGCACTTAAACGACCATACGGCATAGAAAGTAATAATTTAGCAAAGTTTGCTTATGTTTTAACTTTGAAGGCTTTATGTCCTACAAATCTTGAAAAACAAAATGTGAAACTTGTGCTTAAGATATTTAATAACTTTGTTATTCAGGGGCTTCAACTATTAGGAGAACAACATAAACTAATTAGTTATGAAACAACATCAATTTTTATTTCTTTAATGTGGCCAAGTGGTCGAGGCATCGGATCATGGCTAGCGTGTCATGAGTTCGATCCCAGTACCACTAAAGATCCGCCGTGTAGGGGACCCAGGCACGTTAAATCTGTCGAGAGCTCAAACGTCCTCCCGTTGGTGTGTTGTGGTAGTTAGGAGAGAGGGTGCCAGCTCATGTGTCGTCCGCGTCACTTGACCATGGTTCAAAATTATGCGGACCGTCGCCAAAAGCCCTCGTGTTGCTAATCAGTGCGACGTTAATATTCACTCACTCTTTATTTTGTACATGGTGGAAAATTGCTAATGTTAAAACACCTTTAAAGGGACAACATTTGCTTGATACTTATCAGCAACCGATTACTTTATCTAGAGACAACAAAGCATGTCAATTCTTGCGTAAAATTTTGTCATGGTTAGACTCATGGAAGGAAAAAGATTGTACTACTGGCACCCTTACTAAAGAAACACATCTTGCTTTTACTCATACCACATACACTTTACTTGAAATGTCAAAATATTGCATTAAAGAATTAAAATTTCAGTATTTTCTTCCTGAAAAAATTCAAACAGATGCGTTAGAAAGTCGTTTTGGGAAATATAGGACACTTTCAGGTTCTCAATATTTAATATCTATTCGACAATTTTATGAAGTAAAAGCTAAACTAAGAATGCAAAATTTTTTACCTCTTAACTTTGGTTTCAAATGCTTATGGCCAGCTTAACTTAAAAGAGAGACATTAATTTAGAAGATTCGTGTAATGAAAATCCTTTAGAGCCATCAGTATCGCATAATTTTAATATTACACTATCTGAAAAAGATTTTCGCGTGATTCTCAGCCATATCTACCTGTCTTAACATATTTAGCTGGTGTTTGTGCTAGAGCACTTAAAAAATTAAAAGGCGACTCTTGTTCCAAATCACTTGTTCTTAATAAAACTTTTGAACTAAATTCTAACTATGATTTAATACGTAACTTAGACAGAGGAAGTTTATTGTGCCCTTCCCCAGATGTCGTTACAGTGGTACTCTATAACTATATAGTAGTTCAGAAATTTCTTTCTAAAGATTATGAAAATATATTCCTCAAACAAAATAATCAACGTCAAATTGCCTCAGAAATATCAGCTTGATAAATTCAAATGAATTTTTTTTTATATGATGAACCTTGTAACAATGATCATGCTTCTGAGCTAGTTTTAAAGCATATTATCTACACTTCTACAAATGCATTATTACATAACTACTGTTGGGAAAAAAATATTTAAAAAGTTGAAACAAAGAAAAGAAAAATACATACTTTATTAGCTAAATAAATTGCATTATTTTTATGTATGTAATAAGGTACATATATTTTTATGTATGCATTATTTCTCTCTCTATATATATATTTATTCATTTAGGTGTATATCTATGCTTTTATATATGTATGATTTATTTTAAAAATATTTTTAACTTATTTTACAATAACTTGTTATTTGTGGGAAGTTTATTTTTTGGTTATTTTTAATGTTGCTATTGCAGAGAGTGAATTTTTGTTTATTACTGTGCATAATACCAATAAAGTTTTACAATATATTTAATTCACATTTGTAACAATGCATAATATTGAATAATTACTTTTGGCAGAAAAGTAACTGACAAACAGCTAAATAAATTGTGCAATCTATTTTTATGTATGTATTTATTTTCCTGTATATATCTATAATTATATTGGTATAGATTTGTTTCAAAAATATATTTGAAATTTATTTTATAATTCTTTATGTTGTGATTATATTTGAAACCAATAAAGTTACTGTTTTTTAATTTGTTTGTCTTTTTTTCTGTTTTAAAAAGTATTTCTAATTTTATTTTCCTTTTTGTAACTATTCTGAATTACCAAATTTTTAAAAAATTACCAAAAATTTAAGGAAAGAAAAGTAACTGACAAACAGCTAAAAAAATTGTGTATTTTATTTTTATGTATGTATTTATTTTCCTGTATATATCTATAATTATACTGATATAGATTTGTTTCAAAAATATATTTGAAATTTATTTTATAATTCTTTATGTTGTGATTGTATTTGATACCAATTAAGTTACTGTTTTTTAATTTATCTTTTTTTCTGTTTTAAAAACTATTTCTAATTTTATTTCCTTTTTTTTTTGTGACTATTCTGAATAAAATGTTGAAAATAAATTTTAAAGTTAAGAAATAAGCACAGTTTTGTAAAAAAAATATGCAAATACAAAAGGTTCTTATGATTTGCTGCAATGTTTTTAAGTGTGTTTATGTTCATCGTAATGCGTGTTCGTAGTAAATACGTCGATAATTACATACTTGCAATTATTATTTAAATAGGTAAACTAATATTTACTCTTATGTTTTATGTACATGAAATAAAATTTAATGATCAATTATTTTTTTTTTAAATTCCCCGTATGTATGTTGGGTTAAAAAACAAAAAGTATTTAAAAATGCATCTGAAAAGTTCCGTAAGCGATGGACGAAGTCTCCCTACTAGTAGTGAAATCAGTCACGAGGTCTTGTGTATATCTAGGAGGTGATGGCCTACCCCACCATGCACGGTGGACATTTTGAACATCTGCCTTAAATTGTGCATATACTGCTGTTGATATGTTCAATGGACGAAATTCACACCAGACAGACGCCAAGCGGGGAATCACGTGACAAATTTCCAACATTTGCACGTGTTTTTTTTATTCCCGTGTTAAACCTATGCAGTCAGGGCCGGGCCGTGATCTTTGGGGGCCCTGGGCTAATGATGCCTTAGGGCCTCCTATATTATTAAAAATTTTACATTTTCCTAAAAAAAATTGTGTGGGGAAAAATTTTAAATGTACGAAACTCTCTTTTAAGGGTTTTTTTTATTTTAAACAATTTAAATTCGACATAAACAATAACATAATTTACAAAAAAAAACTTTTCTACATTTTTGGGCTGCAAATTCTTTTATTTGCTCATCACATTTTAAGTCTTTAATGAGATTAGTATTAATAGAAATAAGTCATAAATAAATAAGTCTAGTTTTCATCACTGTCCTATATTTCTATATAGGACGCTCCGCTTCACTAGTAATAGGGAGCGTTATTAAAATCTTTAAAATGGTATACGTCAACAAGTTTTCTTTTCAGAAATTAAATTTAACATATCACTACAAGGATAGGATAGCTCAGTTTGTTTTAGATAAGTTTTGAGTTGAACACCTTCATTTATTAAATGTTCGTCTACGTCATCTGAATAGGGAGTACATTCTCCAGGTCGACGTTCTCCTTACGTTGATCTTGCAAATCCATCAAAAATTTAAATATCATTTTATGCATATACTTGACTTCTATTTAAATCAAGGGTTAGCTTATCTAACGAAACAATAAGAGTGTCCCATTTAAATTTTTCTGTCCCATACAGAGCTTTTTTTGTCGATTTATCTGCAGATTTTGAAACAACCCGTTTCTTGTTCACATCACTATATTCTGTTTCTAGACTAGGACTTAATTTTTTGGCTGCGTCTTGATACTCCTTTAGCTTTTGATCTGATTCATGTGCATTGCTTATAAACGTTTTTATTGACATTATTAATTTATTTCCTTCACAGATGTCCAAACCAGAAGTTTGTAATTTTTTGTTAACTGAATTAAATCTTTCAAAAATTTCTTCCTAAAATATAATTAAAATAGCACTTTCGAATTTTTTTAATTTATTTAAAAAATTTACTTTGTTTTTTCGAAAATCAATTTTTTTTTTATTTTCATTGTCACTAAATGTTTTAAGAATATTCATGTTATTACCATAATTATCTTTCAAGGCTTCAACAGCAGTGACAAGACTATCTGATCTGACATAAAATTTGCAAGGTCAATTTCAGTTTAATTTCACGATTTAGAAGTTCCCACCTACGGGTCGAAGCAGAAAAGAAAGCATATATTTGTTGCATTAAACCAAAGAAGTTCACAATTACAATTCCAACCTTAACTGATTGTACACCAACTAGACTAAAAGAATGTGCAGCTCACGCGCACGATACATAATTAGCGAATTTATTATTTTTTAGAAGAGCTTGCACACCATTATATCGACCGGAAGTATTGGCAGCGTTGTCAAATGACTGTCCCTTACAATTTTCCAATGGCAGTCTATTTGTTTCTAAAAATTCTTATAGATAATGAAATAAGTATAATCCAGTGGGACTATTAATCTTTATCAATGACACACATCTTTCATACACTTTTCCCCGTAAACAATATCGTAATACAATAGCAAATTGGTCATTGAAGGACAAATTTGGTGTTGAATCCATCCCAAATGAATGTGTAAACGTTATTTATTTGAGTTGTGTTCTAATGATTTGCTTGCCCATAATTTAGATTTTTTGCTAATGTATCGTTTTTGATAAGTACCATATTAAGGTAACTGGGACGTGAAGGTGCTTTAAATTTTGCATTTTTTTATTTTACTTTTAAAAAATAGAGAGTACTTTGCTGCTTCTACAGATGCATTATTTATGAGAATTCGATCAAAAGAACGCTAGAAAATTGAATTTTAAAATTGTAAGCAAATGTGATGTAACTGTGATTCAAGTACACTTTCTTCAAAATCCGTATTGTATTCAATATGTATTGTAAAAAACTAATTTTATATTTGAAGAATGTAATTTTTCTAGTTTATATGCTCATATTAATTTAAAATGTAAAATTTTATTAAAATTATTACATTTTTTTGTGCAAAAATTACGGAAAATTTAAATAATTTGTTACAAAATTTTGGAAAAAAAATTTGTTTCTTGAAATGTTAATTATGTCATTATTAAATACTCAGTGTAGTTTTTAATTTAGAAATCAAGTGGATATAGTACAAAGTAGATTTTTAGGATTATTCTAAATTAAATACACAACTTGTAAAATAGACATTTCGTTTTTTCTAACTGCTTATTGCTAACATTTGAATGCTCATGAATAACTTTATATGTTTATTACTTTTGGATTTACATTAAAATAAATAAATATTCATATGTATGAATGAAAAAACAGAGATTTTTTTATTATAATTTCTAAAAACAGAGTTCCATTTAAATTAGACACCAAATTAACTTCTTAAATTCCTCAAAGACATTTTTTTGTGTGTGTATTTTTATATTAATAGAAATATGTGTAAGGAATTTAGTAATATCCTATAATGATGATGTTCAGAGTGAAGTAAAAATACTAAAACTTATAGACATAAAACTTTGGTATTTTAAATGGAAAATGTGAATCGTTGATAACACGTATTGATGAAGTAGGGAAAGGGTAATTAAAAAGACTTTTAAAAGAATCTAGAATTTTAAACTTACAATTTAAAAACTGAGAAATGATGCAAAATAATCCAATTAACAATGGTATTACTTTATATTATATTAAAATATATTATTTTACAAATCATAGTTGAAAAATATCTTCATTTGCAATTTTCTCAAAACGAATTTTTTGGTGGTTCCGGTACACTTTCCTCAGAAACAACTTTACCTATAATGCTGATATTTTGCATAATACAAGACTAACAAATTTTTAACAAAGTGAATGAATTCGTTTTCAAATAAACATTCAGATATAGCACAATTTCTGCATAAAATTTGAAGGAAATTTAAATCACTTAATCAAACAAATTTTAAAAATTTTATGAATTTATTTATTTTAAAATTTAATTTCGTTCATTTTATGGATTGTTATGTTTACAAAAACTCCGTGAAATTTTATTGCTATATATGCAGTAGATTTTATGCAAAGTGTACCTAAAGGTAAGAACATGCTTGAAAATTAAAAAAAAAATAGTTATTGATTAATTATTACTCTTACGGATCGAAATTCATACTTAGCTTTTATACAATTAAGTTTTTTTCAGCTTCTGCGATGCAGTGGCATAGGTGGTAGTGCACCAACATTCCGCGTGGTCTGTCAGGGTTCGAGTAGCTCGATCGACTTGCTTTTTTTCCCGATTCATTTAATTATTTTTACAATTGAATAAATTTATTTAAAAAGGCTTATTAAATATTTTATGTCACTATTTTATATTTTAAAAACTAAAACAATTACTATAATTAAATAAATATTTATATTATATTTTATAAATATAATATTAACTTATTATTATAATATATTAATTATTATAACATTATTAATAAATAATATTTATTATAAAAATATATTATATTAAATGATCATTTATATAAGTATTTCATATTTTAAAAAGTAAAATAATTAAAAAATAGTTTTATAATTAGATAAAAAAAGTTTTATAATATGTAAAATTGTTTATGATATTTTATTATTACAATTATTTTATAATGATATAAAATATTTGATAAGAAAAATTGTTCAATTGTAAAAATAATTAAATGAATTGAAAAAAAAAGCAATTCTACCGCACCACTTGAAACCTGACCGATCACAAAAAATGCAGGTGCGATATCACTTAAGCCACTGCATCGCTGGAGCTGATTAAAACATAATTGTATAAAATGAATTACATAGTATGGATTTCGATTGCTATTTTCTGCAAATTGACTGCCCATTCGGCGCTATTACATTGAGGGTTAAATATCCTAAGGCAGTGGTTTCAAACTGTGTTCAAAGGAACCCTGGGGTTCCACGAGTCACAGTAAAAAATCTAGTAGAAATAAATATGTATGCAAAATAGATTCACGTTCTCTATGAAGTTTATAAGTTACGCAAGTATCTCTAAAGCTCATCGCCCCCCCCCCCTATTCATTAAAACTGAAAATTTTATTTATATATTATAACTTTATTTTGCAACACTTTTCAAACTTTTATTATAAAATAATAATAAAATGTTTAAACTTTATATATTTATATTTTCTACTAGATTGTGACTATTCTGTTGTTTACTATCTCTGGTTCCACGAGATAATTTTAAACTCGTTAAATAGCACAATGTCTTGCAAAGTAAATAGTTTTTTAATGGAAAATGTTCTTTATTACATTTGTGAAAAAGAACATCTATAATGAAGGAAAACGAACAACATGTTAAACATTTAAGCAAGAACAGCTTCTAAATTTTAAGTTTCAAATTACCTCTCATGAAAAATACACGGTATTTCCCACACTCTATAAACATTTCTATGCCATTCAGAACATTGTGTTTAAGTGAAATATATTTCTCAAAGTAAGTGGCTACAAAAACAAAGTATGAAAGCAAATTAAACACAGAATAACTAATGCGATTACACTTAATCTTAACAGACCTAGACTTCGACCGTGTGAAAAAAAAAAGGAAGCACATATCTCAATTACTAAATATAATGCATGGATAGGTGACACTTGAATAAGTAATTTATACTAACAAAATTATATAGTATTTTTTTTTTAATAAATGCAAATACTTTTTTAATTGCTTTTATATGAAGTGCCTGTGGAACATGTTAATTTACTTTAAATATTACTTCGACGTATGTGTTCGAAATTGGGTTCCATGAAAACGCTTTCTAGTTCAAGTTGTTCCACGAAAGCACCCTCTAGGGTAGGGGTGGCCAACCTTTTTGGGAAGCGTGCCACAATCTGATAAAAAAAACTTACGCGTGCCACTTCCAACTTTTCCACCAAACTAAAAAAATGGGAAATCTTCAATAACGTGGGCTGGGATTTACCACCGCCAAATTCTCTTTTCTAGCTAAAGGTCGATCGCCAAAACTTAACCTTGAGAGGAACCGGTTTGCAGTAACCATAGGCGGTACGTTTCTCCTCACGGGAAAACTCCGCGTAGTAATACACTGCATTTCTGATATTCTGCTTCTTTTTAACGCTGATGTTCTCTATAAATATTACCAGTGTAGTTTCAGCATAGTTTTAACGATTTTTTTTTTTTGTTTACACTGCATTTCTGATATTCTGCTTCTTTTTAACGCTGATGTTCTCTATAAATATTACCAGTGTAGTTTCAGCAGTAGTTTTAACGATTTCTCGAATTCACTTTGAAAAAATTGTGTAGTAATACACTGCATTTCTGATATTCTGCTTCTTTTTAACGCTGATGTTCTCTATAAATATTACCAGTGTAGTTTCAGCAGTAGTTTTAACGATTTCTCGAATTCACTTTGAAAAAATTGTTTTTATCAAAATCAGATTAAAAAAACTTTATGCATTTGTCAAATAAGTTAAATTTCAAGTTTTTTTTTAAAGCAAATAATTATTATTTTTTAAAAACGAAGGTAAATTACAATATTTTTACAAATACAAGATATAAATATCAAATTAATCGTAGTTTAATTTTTTTGAAAAGTAATTATTTATCTAATCCAGAAATTTTACGTATCTTATTCTAATTCTATTATTTGTTTTATCTTTATTATTATCTTTATTTCTAAAGGATATAATCACTCATGTTTTTTGAAATACTCAAATACTTTACTGAATTTTCCTCATTATATTTATTTAGAGCTGATTTATTATTCTGAACAAAGATTATTTCATTTCATACTGAGTCCCCCCCCCCCCGATGTAATAGTTGAAAGATAGGAAAAGAATATACACTTGCAGTAGGTATTTTATTTCACATATTTCATTACTTTTCTCTTTTTTCGTTTATAGTTTTTCGAAAAAATAGTAATTTACAAAAAAGCGTTTATATTGCGTAAGTTAGTGATTAGTATAAGAAAATTCATTTCTGCTCTAGATAATAAAATCCCTTAAGTAAATATGATGAAAATAAATCCTAAATTATTCCCGTAAGCAAATCAAGAATTCTTAACAACCAAAACATCACGACTCTTAGAAGATTGGATTTATTGAAAGGGGTAACTGTAAAATGATTTCTTATCTGCACCATTTGATTGATATAAAAAATTGATTCAATTAAGAGTTCTTTAGGGATATAAATATATTTATCTTAAATTAACATTCAAAATTTTAGCATTTTTTTATTAAACAAATTAACACAATTTTTAAAAAAACTCTAGAATTTGCTAATGTCTTTTTGAAATTTCTTTATTCCTTGCAATCCTACATGATTTTTTTTATTATTGTATCAACTAAATAAAAATTTTATTACAAGGTATAAGATGTAAAAATTCTTTTAAATGAAAATGAATTATTTTCATTTTGTACAACTTATATTTCAACCATACACAAATACACGAAATATTACACGAAAAATTATATTTGGCATAGTTTAAATATTCATGCAAAAATCAAAATAGAATTTGCATTCAGACAATGATGATGTGTCAAAATTTAAGTGTTCCTTAATTTATTGTTTTCTAACAAAAGTTGATAAACATTTAAAAACTTGTAAATCTCAAAAACTCAGAAAATTATCTTAAAACTATTTCATTATTACTAAAAGTTGAACATTATATCAACTGCGAAATTTTAGAGTGTGAAAATGGTGGGAAAAAATAATGTGTTTAACTTTGGGTTAATGTGTGTTAACTTTTCTTTTTGCAAAACAAGAATGAATGTTTTAATCAACACGATTTAGATTTTTTCAGAAATTATAGCTAATTTTTAAAAAAATGATAGCATTAATTTTAGATTTGTTTATAGATTATAGCCAATAAAAAATATGATTCATATGATTAATAGCATTTGGTTAATTTCAGAACTTAAAATAAGAATAAATAGTAAAAAAAAAAAAATGGTGATTTTTTTTAAAAGGGTAAATTTTTTTTAAAAAAAAAAATCATTTTATTGGTTAATTTTTTGTTGTAAAATATCATATATCCCCATTCAATTCGGTCATATATCACTACTTAGAAATATCAGCAACATTTTGAATTTTATTATAAAAAAAAAACAGATACGTTTATTTAATGTTTTAATATGTATATATTCATAAGAAAATAATATGCTTTTTAAAATTTTTAAGAGGACACTTTCTTTCTAAGCTCCATAATAATCAAATTTATATTATTTGAAGACTCCCCTACATTTCTCTTTGCATATTCTAAAAAAAAAAATCTTAATGTTCATCTTTAAATTTGACACTTTTTTTTTTTTTTTACTGAATTCTGTGTGTGTGTTATTGCAGAGTTTCTTGATGCAATTATTTATTCTAATATCTTGAAGACAAAAGTTTAAATCTCGTTTATATATCAAGTCATTAAATACTTTTTTCTACTAAACATAATTTTATTACAAAAATTTATTAACAAACTTAGTATAAAGTGTTTTAAATACTTTAATTTTATTTATTTACTTTACTGTTGCTTTTTTACTAGTAGACACAAAATACTATGTTTAATTGTTTTGAAACTCTAAATCGTCTGTGTTTTTTACGTATGCTTTAAAATATGACTTTTAAAATTTTGTATAATTTTGTTTCACTTTTAATAGTGGCCGCGGTAGCCTAGTGATTATGGTCACGAACTCAATGCCGGAATGTAGCAGGTTCGAGTCCTGGTGCCACAGAAGACCCACCGTGTAGAGAAGGCCGATATACATTAAATCTGTAGAGGCTCAATGTTTTCCCGTTGGTGTGGTGTGGTAAAGGGGGTAACCAGCTCATGTGTCGTCCTTGTTTCTTGACCGAGGCTCAAAATTACGAAATCTTTCGCCACAAACCCTTTTGTTGCCGAATTGTGCACCTTTAATGTAATCCTTTCACTGTTTTGACTTTTCATACATTTTAATGAGATTTTTTTTTAAAAAAAAATCCTGTATACAAATGAATAAGTATTTCTAAAACCAGAAAGGAAAATTTTTTGAAGTATTCTCTTCGCAATTATACTTGAAAAATTTTATTACAAAAATTCAGTCACAATGATGAAAACTCTTAAAAAAGTATAGCTTTTGTAAGAAACAAAAAAAATCCAGTATATAATTTTTTTAAATTCTTGTATGATCTGGAAGTCAAACTAGATGCGTGTAGGCAAAAATTCTTCCAGTACCTATGCAATAATTTTTCTATGAATGATACATTTTATATGACACATATAGCGGTTAGTGGCGCTGTTTGCTGTGTTGTTGAGCCTGAGTTCGAATCCCAGAGAAGGCATAGGTATTTGCCATTGAAGAGTGCCTTTGTGCGGCATAGGGGTACTCTAAATAGCCGTCGAGCCGCAAGTCTTCTCGTGAGGTCGATGGAAGGGGAAGAGAGGTTGGAAGAAACTGATTAACCCCAGAGTGTTCTCCCTTAAAATTGGAGTAGAATAGAGCTAAATCGCTCTGTCAGCTGTATGGTGCTCAAAGCTGCGGATAACGACAAGCGTAAATCTAGCACCTTGTCATCGATGAATTTCGTTGGCCATGGTTTGATATTACTATTGGTTACTCTGTCGACCAGGTGCATAAGTAACAACAACAGAATTTTTCACCAGGCAACAGATTTTTATACACGGGAATGTGTACTGCAGAGATGTCAAGAATTGCAGTTTTCTAATGTATAAAAGAAAGAAAATGTGTGAAAGTGACTGATTTTAAAGAGTTAAAAAACTGAACTTTTAAAAATGAATAGATTTTCTTGAATAAATTGATTAAATCAATATTTAAATTCAGCATTAAAAATATGTTTAAAACAAACACGTTTCTGTTCATCCCGATCTGGGATTTTATTCTTTAAAAATTTCTCAATGTATTTGACTGCATGTAAAACATGAATTCGTTTGCAGTAATTTACTTAATAATTATTTATAATGATGACTTCTGTACAATATGATGGGCATTAATTCATAACACAGAAATGTATCATTTGGTTCGAAGCTATAGCTTAATGTAGTATATTCACTATGAAAGTTATTCTCAAAATTTTCTTTGAATTATTGATTTCTGCATGAATAACCAATTAACTAAAGATCATATTACCGTAAAGAGAGTCAAGAAAATGTGTCATAATCACACAAAAATATAAATTTTAATTTGGATAATCGATTGATCTCAAGCGCGCGCAATTCTGAACTGTTGTACGAGTTAATTTAACTTTATATCTGGCCGTTTATAAATTTAAGTAGACACATGTTGCGAAATTATAATAATTTGAAGGGGGAAAGGCGCGCGGTCTCTCTCTTTTTTAATCGTTATATTTAATCAACCCTTTTTATTGCTAATGGTTACCTTTTAATTATTAAATTTAAGAAATATTAAATAATTTTTCATGGTACTTAGAGGACAGAGGGAAGTATTCAATTATAATTAATATTTCATTTCAGCAAATCAATTTATTTTAGCATTATTTAACAGCAAAATATAAATAAATATTAAAATGTATCATACTTTGTAAAAAATAATGTAAACATTTACTATTCCTAGCTTTTTAATACTTTGATTGATTTCAAAACAATATTAGTTTTTTGAAGATAAGGTTTAAAGATGGGTTCTATTTGTTCCCCACGCGCAGTGATGCTCCAGGCTCATTCCCCTTTTCTTTTTGTTCAGAACTAAGGATAACGATTCTCCTGGTCTTTCACATTCGATAGGAGTCACAATACGTTCCTATAGACCCCTCTTTTGTCACGAATAGCGGAGTGGTTCAAATACCTAAAAACTACCCTTCAAGTTATACTACGAATTTCTTTTTCCTTTATTTTTGCTGTGATTCTTGTCTTAAACTGAGGATCATAAGTTTAGATTTCATTTTTTTAACTAATAATTTCATTATAAAAATCCGCAGTTATAATTAAATTTTAATAAGAAATATAATGATTTTCGTTCAGTGATTAATCATATAAAAATACTAGCAATTACTCACCCGTTGAATTCGTTTCACTTGTTATAAAATAAGTCCCTGAACCTGACGATTGAATATATATTTATTACAACTGAAACGAAATCCTACAATTGTCACACCAATTCGAAAAAGTTTATGAAGTTTGTATTCCTTTTATATATATATATATATAACTTACTTAGAAAAAGTCTCACAACATTTTAAATTTTACTATCAGCGAAAAAAAAATTCAAATGCACCCATTCAAATAATTAATATTTTTATTCTTATGAAAAGATAAGAAAATTTTTAGGGTTAAAGAAAGCTAACTCTTGAAAACGTTAATCTGAAATAAAATTCAAGTGTTGATTAACACATCTAATTTTTAAAAATTTAGCCGATAAATAAACTCATAAAAACTACTTATATGATCAAGTACATATTTTTTTCAAAAAATGAATGCTGTTTTAAAATTAAAGCATTAACAAGTAATACAAAAAAATCTTTTTAAGTCAATTCCTACATTGACTGTCTAAAACCGGTAATTATTTTGATTTAACTAATTAACTGCTAGATAATGAATTAATATTTTTAAAAAACTTCCTCTACAAGTTTAAAAAAATTTATTTGAACTTGATAGGATGAATAGAAAGTACTTTATTAAGGATTGAAAATTTGAACAAGATAATATATAGAGAGAGTGAGCTAATATTAGGAATTGGAAAAAAAATAAGGAATATAAAATGTCTACATTATTTTTATATGGTATGATTCATTTTTAATTTTGAAATATGCTCTGATGTTAAAAACACCTAAAATAACTAATGTGTTCAGGTTTTTTAGTAATCGAATCTAATTAGAGCGTTGTGCACTAAAGGTAAAAAATATGCATGTTTTATAGATAAGCTATAGATACATATTCAATGACTTTTGGCAGAAAATTGTCCCATATTCAATGCATCGCTAAAAATTATTCAACATTTCTTAAACCTTAAAATGAAAATTTAAATAAGAGCAGTCTCTGTTTTATTAATTAAAAAAACAACAAAAATGAAAATTACAGTCATTTTAAAATTAATTTAACATTGAAATTTAATAACATGGGTTTTTTTGGCAGCAGACTTCAAATTTATATGCCGTCACACCTCAGCTAGAACGTTTAATTTGAATTCTATTCACTACCATACATCATTCGAAAAATTTGCGATCCCGTTTCTTACATTAAGTCGCGCTTGCAGAATTTCACAAAGTGGATTCTTGGTAAAACCAGGATTCGAACCCATGATTAATCTTCTAGACTGCGATCCATTAAAAAAGATAAAAATTGTAGAAATACCTAATACGAAGTAAAAATAGACGCGAAAACTAAATACTACTTAGAATTTTCTTTTAGAATATAAATTTTTATAAGTAGGTCTGTACTGTGGAAATCTGTCACGAACTGATAAAAGAAAGTATAAAATAGAAACGACAGATTTTAAAGAATTAAAAAAAAACTAAACTTTATTTAAAAAAAGATTTTTTTCGATGGAAAATAAATGGACTGATTTGAGCATACCAAATTGTATCAAAATTTTTAAAATTTCATATAAATTTTATTAAACTTACCAATAATTTTATTTTACATAATTATTCCACGTAACAAATGGTTAGAAATGTGTATTGTTTTTAATATAGCAATTATAAATCAAATAATAAATGGAATGTTTTCAGTATCAGAATGTTTACTTAATCAAACCAATCCTTAAATTAACTTAATAAATTTATTAGTATTAAATTCTAAAACGATGTAAGCAAAATACAAATTTTACCTCCAAGATGTATACACAATATATGTAGAGAGAGTGAGACCTTATCGCTCCCTGTAACGTGCCATATTAAATAAGTATTAATTATATATAATTCAACCTTGCATTTATTTTAACTAAATAGTTTTGTACAAGGAAAATTTTAGATACTTCCATTCTTTAACGATATAATTACTTAATGTTTTATATAAAAATGACACTTTAAATTGAGGAAAGTTTAGTTTCACAGAAAACGGGACGACTATTTAAGGACTGAAGAGTAATAATATCCAGAATAGTGAAATAAATATGTTTCTTTTGTCAGTAAAATTTTTAAAAAATAAACGATATGCATGATAAAAGAAGGATTTTTTCAACAACATAATATTTGAAAGAAACATATTTACTATTTAATGTGATATAGGTGCTGGTAGAGACGTTCTCTTTCTCATTTTTCGTTTTCCTCTAGTTATTACTTTCACTCTTTGCGAAAATGTATTTAAATATCACAAATTTTTTTAACTAGTTCGTTTTAAACTCATCTTCAGAGTGAAAAAAATACAGGTTAGAGTGAAAGAGAGCTAGAAAAAGAGACAGAGTCACGTTAAAACTTTTAGTATCTTTTGAAATTGTTTAACTAATTAAGAAATACCTCTTTGTAGGATTAGGTATTAAATAAGTGGAATTAATTTATTGAATTAGAATTTCGCGTTGTATTGCAAAGATGCTGCGAAATAATTTAGAGCTCACATCAATAGACCGCGGCGAATGTTACGATTATTAATAAATTGAATGACAAAAAATGAAAGCGGATTTATAATTTTCAAGATACATTAAGTACACTTTATAAAGATATTCATGTTCTTTATGATCTCGGAATTTTGTTCATTAAAATTTTTCAATATGATTGATTGCATAATATAAAACACCTGAATTTGTTTGTAATAGTTTGCATAATAAAGGCTTGTATTGATAACTTCAAATCAAAGGCGCAATAGCCCATGAGAGCCAAGGCCTATTGTGCCGTATTAGTTTTTCTGGTCTTGGCCACTGAGGTGCATGAGTAGATGTTCCGTTCAGGTGGTTAGTCTGACGCAAAACCCCAGTGTTAAATTCC